>JASGAT010377285.1:0-15127 GCA_030220025.1 Chelon auratus | reverse complement strand
TGAGGGGAGGGGCCTCTATGAATGATTCCCACAGATACTTGGTCAGTTTGGGATCTAGTGAATTTGGAGGCCAGGTCAACACCTTGTGCTGTTTTTCATGTTTTTTTGAGTTGTTCCTAAACCGTTTTTGTGTCAGGCTGCATCCTGCTGGGGATGGCTGCTGCCATCAAGGAGTGTCATTGCTATGGGGTGGGGGTGCCTGGTCTGGTCTAGATGTGTGCTACATGTCTAAGTGACATCCACATGAATGCCAGGTCCAAATGTTTCCCAGCAGAACATTGTATTGTCACAAGATGGTCAATGTTATTTACTTCTCCTGTGAGTGGTCATAATGTTATGTCTGATCGGTGTACGGTATGTTTTCATATTTGTTTTTTTCTGAATTGGAGCAAAGTCTGTTAAAAGAAGTTTAAGAAAATGCAAAAAATTAAAGGAATCCCTTTGATTGAGAATCTGATTTAAGCCACTAAAAGCATTATTTGCATTTATAAAGTCATAATGTATTTGTTTTAAAATGTTTGCATGGTTAAGATTAATTTTACTGCAGTTTTTCTACAGTTGGCTTTGTTCCACGGTCACATGAATCTTGTTAAGCAAAGACCTTTGAGGTTAAATGTTAAGCTCGGCTAGCTTTATACATACAGATATGACATCAATACTCTCACGCTCCTCTCAGGAAGAAGCCAAACATTGAGTTATCCAAACTCTCAAACTGTTGAAAACCTTTTTTTCCACAACACTGTCAAGCGGGCCACCTCAAAACATGACACTAGAGCAACACATCCCTCAGTATCTGACTCCAGAAGCTATTGTTGAGATCCTAAACCAGAAATGTTATCCTGTGAGACCTTGCGTGGAGTTAAAATAGAGCTTTACTTAGCCCAGTTTGGGCGTCTGGAAATCAGGGTAATGAATATGTAAAGAGCGCCGTCTTGGTCTCACCCACTTACTCCGTGAAATATAAGTAAAATAAGTGAGACTAACAGGCCTAAAATCATTTACACGGTAGCCTATAGTGTGTGTCTGTGTGTGCAGCTGATATTCTCGATACGTATGCAGGGATTAATTTGTTGCATTTAATCTCCTCCGTTTGATAGATTTATCCAAAGATTTTGCTTTTTTTCCCTCCCACAGTTCTCATTCGCTTCATTTTTTTTAATATCAGTATATCTCTTTTCCCATCTGTCACTCTCGGATATATATTTATCTCTCTGTCTATCTATCCTTCACTCTTCCTCCCTGTCATCCAGCTCTCACTCTAAAACGCCCTTCTTCTCCCCCTTCCTTTCTCGTAAACCAATTCCCCCCTCCTTCCCGACAGAAGTGCCAGATCCTCGTAGGAGTCAGAGAACACCTAATTCTGTTTATGTGTCACTGTGTGATATTGTTGGACGGAAAGATGCTTGACAAGGTCCCCCCCGGCTTCCCTTCGTGCCAATGAAAGTTCCTTTAGATTTGATTTGGGGGAGACAGACGAGAGAGAAGGCCACGCAGAAGCGGGAGAGAGCTCCTCACCAGTCAGCTCTGACAGGGATCCGTACGCTCACTGGTCCGTGTCGGACCGAAGTGTCGACTCCGGTTGTACGTCCAAGCATATCATTAAGAAGACATCTTTTGTTGGAGGCAGTCACTGCTGTCTTTTGAGCAGTGAATGCACACGGCTGGCTGTTCACACACATCAGCTCTTCCTCTGTTCATAGACAGAAAATATATTAAAAAAAAAAAGGCATTTTAAGACAAGAGTGTTGTACACATGCTTTTACGCACTCGCACGCTGTGGCCTCATTTCCAGCCTGTCTGCAAAAAGTGTTAATACACCGAGGGTGACAGGAGGGTTTGTGTTACGGGTTGGATTTGATGCCAAAGGTTGCATCATGCCCTGAACTGAATCTCAGCAGCAGCAGCAGCAACGTGTTACCCTCTGACACACTGTGTGAGTGAATTTTCCATCTTTAATACTAAAATCATCAGAGCAGAATCTGATGCAACTGCTGACAGTCAATGGGGATAGAGATTCCCGCTTAATTCAGGCGAACCTTGGCGGATATTACAGATGATGACTGTTCATTGAGCGGCAGTGCGATGCCACAGCACCACCTGTTGGTCAGGATCCGCACGGTGAAGAAAATCTAACCTAATCAATTTTTTTTTTTTTTATAACAACCTGAACATCAGAGAAGTTGAATCCATAAAAACATCAGATTCTTTATGTCCTGCGGGTTTAAAAGTTGATGTTTAAGGAATTTTTAAGAGTTCGTGAATTTCTTTGAGAGTAGTTGGGCATCGCCTTATAACAGCTCTTTTGATGTCTGCGCACTCTCACTGCCGCTTATATGTATTTACATTATTTCTTGGATAATATTACTTGGATTTATTACTTTCAGTATTAATTAATCTCCAGCTCTTAACTTTTTACATTTGTAAAAGCACCCTATCAAATTTAATTTAGACGTACCTGCACGACAAAGCACATGTCGTCTGTTTCTGCTGCATCTCAACTTTGGGACCCTGCAAGATGTATTTAAAGTGTTTAAAAAAGAGAAAAGCAGATTTAAAGACTTTTTTATCTCTGATTTTTGCAATTATCATGTAACTGTCTCCATTGTCTTGCTGGACGACAAAAGAGGGAGATGCAAACACGTGACCATGAGCGCATCCTTCAAAGGACGTATCACTTGAATTGAGACGTATCTGTGTAAAACCGTTGGGAGCCGCTGTTTTATTTGATGCTGTTATTTGATGTCAGGATGTCAAACATTTCACCTAAGGGCTCTTCTTGTCCATATTTTTGTCTTCTTTCACCTAAGCAACTTGTTGGAAGGGAGGTGATCTTCTTAAGAGTAAAAACATGATTTATATGTCCTAGTCCACGGTGCAGACATCTGTGTTTCCTGAAGCATAATGTTCCTACACAGCAACCCAAAACCTTCTACATCCGAGCATATTTACACCCACATAGACTCACATAAGTACACAGAGGCAAATAAAAAAAATAGTCATGCAAAAATCAAGGTTTTGCTTTGTGCTGTTGCTTTTTGCTCGGATTGAATTGACTCTAATTTCCTTTTCCGTTGTCTCTTCTGTCTCTCTCCTCCGTCCATTAGGTTCAATAAGATCCAGAACACAAAGAACACGATGAAGAAGGACGGCATCAGCTCTCTGACCTACAGAGTGGTTCAGGTCAAGAGGTATCCCCTGTACACAAACATCTCCGTGGAGATTGGCAAACCGCCGCCTCGACCCATAAAGGGCTAGAGGGAAAGAAAGGCGCGAGAAGAGGGGCCTGATTCGCGTCGTCTGGCTCGGAGAGAAGGGGGAGGGGAGATGTGAAGAAGAGAACTTGAAGGAACGAAATGAGGAGCGTCCCAAACATCTGGAAGGATGTGGGATCAGAGATGAGAGGGAAAAAGCTAGTCACAAGCACATCACAGTGTCTTCTTCTCCCTCTTTTCCTCTCTGTTTTTTTTTTTCTTCTTCAAATTTCAGCTTGATATTTGTCTCTTTTAGGACTCAGGCTCTTTCCACTCACGACTTCTTTAAGCAGCCGCTGGCAGGTGTCGCACCTGCCTGTAATTTGACTGTGAATGGATAACTTGTGGACCAAAGTTGGATCACCAGCGGCTGAACTAAGGTTTGCGTCAGAAATTTCCGTAAACTTGGCTGTGTCCGCTGGCAGATTGAAAGGAACTAATGGTCGACGGGATTGTGTGACACTTTGACCTAATCTGGAAGTGTAGGACAGCATCTGGACGGATTTCTTCAGACTAGCCGTGAGGAAAAGGTGGACTGTTTACATGGATGTTAAGACAAAGCAGCTGCCTGTAGGGAGATTATGTAACAGGAAAAAACAACGGACCTTACAAAGGCCGTCAGAGAACTCCCTTTCTGAGCATTTACAGTAATTGCCGGTAATGCAAGGATTTCCACCGGCAACTTTAATATAATGAACTTTAATACAATGCAGTGATGAACTTTATGGAGGACGGTTTGCATATCGGAGACATCTCCCGACTCATCTTGACGTGCAGTTTGATTCTAACAGACGATTTCATGTTATCTTCCCCTGTTCGGATTCAATTACTCAATGAAACCTTCTGCTATCAATTAATGAATGTGTACGGTGCCTGCATCTACGGCAGAAGACTCCAGACATTGCTGGTGAAGTACAAACACGCTGATAAAACATCAGCAGCAGCAGCGAACACCTGAAAACTCTGTTTTTGTTCTCACACACACACACACAGTAAATCTTTGGAAACAGAAACTGACTCGTTGGAAGCTTTGCAACTAAAGTGAATATATTGAAATATGAGATTTTTTTTTTTTTTTTCCTTTTCATTTCCCTGTATGCAGTGTGATGACGCTACCTTGGGAAGACATACGAAATCAAATCAAGGAACAGAAGACGGCAGGCCTGATATATGCTGACAGCTTGGTTTTGATTTTAAACCCTCGTGGCGCTTAGGATCTTGTGTTTCAAGAAACGTTTTTGTTTTTTGTTTTCCACTCAAATTTAGTAATCTTTAAATGAGACGTTTCACAAGATTGGTATGAGTTTATTTAATATCCATTATTAGAAGTGCGTTTTTCTTTAATTGTACATGAGGTGCAAACATCAGAAATGAGCTGTCAGGATATGTCACACAGGAGAAAACCATTGTGGACACAACTGCTGACTTTACACAGGCCTCACAGACTAGACAAGTTCGAAACGTAATGAAATCCTTTTTAAAGCTTCCAGTGTAACTGGGAACTCGTATTTTTTTCTTTAAAGTGTCACTATTCATTAAAACTCCACTGATGGTATTAATACATCATTTTCTCTCTCTCTGCTATCTTCTCCTTTCAATCTTAAAGAAAAAGACGATCATATCCGGAAAGAGGAAATTATAAGGTGAGGGCCTTCTGGGCCCTGTAGAAGTTTTTAAGGCAGTAATGAGAAATGTTCGGCCGAGCAGTTTGACTGACGTGTCTATTGCCGCCTCAGATTTGATCATCGTCAGCTGTCATGCCTGTGTTACAGTCCATTTTATTGCTCATTTAAATTTCATAGATAAATGAATCAGTTTTTGGAGTAAGTTCTCTCTTTTAAAGATTATAAAACAAACAAATCAGAATTTCTCCCATCGACGTATGAAGCCTTTGACTGTTTTTTTGCTTTGACGCGTTGCTCTTCTGCCTTTTGTTCCATTTTTCCTTGTCTCTATTGTTGATGCTGATACTGTTATCGCCTATAATGTTACACCAAACTGATGCCTTCAGGAGTTAGCTGTGCTAAGGGGCAGGACATTCTCTTCGGGTTAAATTATTGGATGATGTTTTTGAGAAGGGAGACCTAAAAAAAAAAAGGCAAAAGGTCATAAAAAACATTTACAGTATAATTATTTCCTCTTCGATCTTTAAATCTTTCAAACAGAGTTGGAGGTTTGTGTGAAATTCCACAACTGTGCGAGCTTAGCCTAGCTCTGCCGAACAGTTTGGTGAAAATTGTGCATTGTTTGGCCTCCTCCTCGGTCAGCCTTGAGGCGAAACTGCTCCCATCTGTTTGGCTCTCTGTTGTCTTCGCCTCGAGCCTATTGGACGCCAGGATTCGTCCTCTCCTCAGCACACACATGCATTCACGGTGTCCTCCCGTTTTCTTTTGCGTTATCTCCCTTTTCATTGCCTTTTCTTTCTTGCTCTGCCAGTCTGGGCTGCATGTGTCAATAGCACACTGTTGTGCTTTGTGGTGGACCCACTTCAGGCACAGCTGTGCCTCACAAGAAGTCTTGGTCTTTCAATAGATATCGACGGGGCTTCTCTTTGTGCCGCCGAATCTCTGCCACTTACTGTATCCTTATTTTCCTCTGTTCTTTCCTTCTCAGCACACATCCCTGTTTGTGCACCCCTCTGTCTCTCTCCTTTTTCCGCATCCTCTCTCCCCCTAATCGGATGCTCATTGTCCTTTTCACCCTCCCCCCTTTCTGTATTTTGTTCCCTCTCTGGAAGACCTCTCCCGGTGAGTTTCTGTATCCTTCGAAGGCAGGCTACCCGTGGAGATGTCAATACAATTCCCTCTCTAAAGTGTCTGCAGCTCACTCAATATTACAAATTGGTTCACCTCCACTCTTTATCCAGCTTTAAAGTCATTGTTTAGGGATGTGAGGTGATAAAATATATATATTATTTTGTAAAGCAGTCATCATATCGATTTCATTTCTTTGAATTCACCAGTTTATTAAAAAAAAAACATTATAATCTGTACACAAAAAGGTAAAATGACAGCATTGATTTTTACCTTCGTTAGAGTACTAATGGGGCACTCCATCAGTTTAATGTGTGACTTTAAAAAAAAGTTTGGTGACTTTAAAGAGACAGATTAAAAGTTAGTGCTGACTAGGATAAAAACAATTGATCCTTCAAAGAGTGGAGAAAGAAGCGTGATGAAATATTTTGGGCACATAGGCACAGTTAAATCACGAAAAGATGTATAACTCCATTAGAAAGTGTGAAAACATTAACGCAAAACAGTGGTCTTCAACGTTTTCCAGGCCAAGGACCCCCAAACTGATGGAGAGATGGAGCGGGGGGCCCCTACTTATGTATATGTGTATTTAAAGACTTTCAAATTTATGAAAAAATTGCACAACGCCCCTGCAGTACCTCCGCAAGCCCCCCTAGGGATCACGGACCCCCTGTTGAAGACCTCTGACATAAAGTTAATGAATGTAAAGGGGGAAAAAAATTATCTAATCACTGGACTTCTGGTACTTGGGAAAACTGATTTTTACCACCTGAAGCTTAAATGATTTCACATCTGGATCAGTTATTAGTGAATTAAACAGCAATCCCATCCTTTAGCCTCCATATTGTCCTCTGGGAGAAATTTGACCTGTCACGAATGTTCCTACATCACATAATTTGATAGACGTATAGCAATTAGTTGAGAAAAAGTTGTCTAAAAATGTGTAGCACAGAATTAGGTAATACATTTCATTTGGGGTTTTATAAATAGTCAAACAAACAGGGCTGTTTTTGACCTGAGAGGTGTTGCATGGTTGACGGGAAGACACTACGAGGGTTAGAATAGACACAGTTATTGGCGTCTCTAACTGACATCTTCTCCATGGCAACAGCAGTGGGAGGCATTAATGGACCCTCCTTGACGTCACTCATAGGATTTCTAAAGAGTGGCTTTGAAGCTCAGTCTGGCCAATCTTGGGAGCTCTGACTAACTCCTGGATAATTTAAAAATGGGCAAAGAGAAAGAGTGTGAGTTGAGCTGCGGCAAGCGGGCGATGCTGGTTTTTACCATAAACATGTTCATTTCTGCTGTAAAATTTTAAGCATTTTAACGTGAAGGTCTTGACTCGATTTCGGAGTCACCCTCAAGTGGCCATTTGCGGAACTGCAGCCTGTGACACTTTGTCGGCCGAGCGGCTGCACTGTGAGCTATGCTGCTCGTGATGATTAAACTCAGCTTTAAAATTGATGGAGTGTCCCTGAAGATCGTTCAGTCGTCATTAAGGCTCCTCTGACACATTACTGGAAATCACTTTACGAGCGGACAGTTATTGGAAAAGGTGAAGGGGCCCCAGTGTGTATAAACAGTAACCTGGTGTAAAGCAGATGTAAAGCTCAACAACAGGAACTTTGGCAAAAAAACAGTATATGAAATGTTTCCTTTACTTGAGGAATAAATTGGCCACAAGGAGTGCTTGACGTTTCTTAATGGACTTTTAACTTTCGAAGCCGTCAAGCACATCCCAGGGGGTTAAAGTATTTGAAACGCTTTTTCAGATACATTTTTTTGCTCGTCTGCTGCTGACAGCAGGCCCGTGGGTGTTTTTAAAAATTAACTGTACCTCTAGCTATGTTTTTTCTTTTTTTTTTTTTTGTACATTGAATGTTGAAAATGTTATATCTTATATAGAATGCATAATGTCATATCAAACCTACTTTTTCTATACAATCAATAAATCTGATGTTAAAGATTGTATCATGGTGTTTTTAAAGTGTGTTTTCCTGTGATTCATCCATTCATTCATTCATTCATTCATCTTCTGTACCCGCTTATTCCTGTTAAGGGTCGCAGGGGTCTGCTGGAGCCTATCCCAGCTGTCATCAGGCGAGAGGCGGGGGTACACCCTGGACAGGTCGCCAGTCCATCGCAGGGCTAACACAAAGAGACAGACAACCACTCACACCTATGGCCAATTTAGAATCACCATTTAACCTAATGAGCATGTCTTTGGACAGCGGGAGGAAGCCGGAGTACCCAGAGAGAAACCATGCAGACACAGGGAGAGCATGCAAACTCCACACAGAAAGGCCCAGTCGGCCCATGGATTCGAACCCGGGACCTTCTCACTGTGAGGCATCAGTGCTAACCACCACACCACTGTGATTTATTATATATTTTATTTTTTCATCAGGTTACTGACGGTTTCAGCAGTCCAGCTCAATTTATAGGAAATTAAGTTTTCACCTGAAGGCTGAGGTAATCCAGAGCTTCCTAATGTAACATCGGCGGCTGTTGGCAGCCCTGCTTCTTGTCTCCCGTTGCCGTGGCAACTTACGTAAACCCGTGTGATCCCGCTGACTCTGATCCAGCACTACCTCAGCAGAGTTTATTTTCTCTTTTCTCTTCCATCCATGTCGTATAAACCTGCCTTCACTGCGACAACAGTACAACTTCTTCCCCTTTTATTTCCGACTTCTTTTCTTTTTTCTTTTTTTTTTCCTTTGGCAAGCGCCGCTTCCGCGCTGTCAGCAGAAAAAAGCTCTGCAGGGAAATCAAGAGGGCATCTTCTCAAACAACAACTATCCTCTGGAAAGAAAAAAAACAAAACAAATATCTTAAACAGATATGAAAAAGAGTTTTAATTAGGAATAACTTTACATAAGGTTTTGGTGAAGATGATGTCCAGTAGATATACAGTATATGCTGTAAGGGCGTGATTCACATCTGTTCCCTTTAGTTTGGTCCTGTAGATTGCACTTGTAGAAAGACATATTGGGCTCTACATTTGTTCACTTTCTTGGCAAAGTGTTAAGCACTTTCCTGTGTGCAGCTAGAGCCGATTAACTTGGCATAAAGACTGGTAACTGAGAAACCAGTCTGGCTCTAACTAAAAATAATGAAACATGCCAGCCAGCTTGAGTAAACTCACTAATTAAGAGACTAATTATAAGAGATACATCATTTGGTGAATCTGTGACACACTAACACTGAGCAAGACAACAATGCATATGTTCCAAGATGCCGAATAGTTTCAAATGCAGTTGACGATACTTATAACTCAATCTCAGATCTTATTTATAAAAACCACCGATGGAGAATTATGTCTGTCAGTTGTAAAGAAGAACTTTATGCAGCAGCATCCTTGTGAACCTCTCTATAAATGGTATGAACACGCAATATAACAAGTTGGGACTATTTTTGGCTTTCGTTCAATGGCCCCTCGCGATTAATGTGGTGGCTGATGCCAAATAATTGTCAGAAGATCTGGCACATTGTGCAACCTACTGTATATAAAATGGTAATATATTTCATGCTACATTTCATCGTACGGCGTGATTCTGAAGGTGGTAGCTGATAACTGCACACAGGGATGGTTGTTTCTATACGTGTAAAATGCTGTGATTTCTTTCATGTGGGGGGAAACAAAAACCCCAACAATAATAAAGCGGGTAAATTACAGATCGTTTTTCCCGCTCCACAGTCTGCATAGCATTCTTTTAAATTAAACCCCGCTCTCAAATATTGCCCGTGTCCGCAGCTACCGTACAACCGCATGCGAGGCCACACTCTCATTTGGCAGATTTCAATTAGCGCGGAAATTAACCCACAAAGATTCATAGCGCAGTTACAGAACTGCTTATTGTTCCGCTCAGCCACTTCCTAGCCTAAATTGCATCACAGCTGTGCGAGCGCTTTTGGCTCTGCATCAACTCGTGACAGGTCAATTATAATTGCTTATCATCCAGTAATCTCATTGGCTTTGTTATGCTGCTTTAAACACCTCCTGGGTAACTACCATCTATAAAATAAAAAAACTCTAAAAACACAATCATCTAATCTAAACTGTGGAAGAGTAGATAACATAAGATTTCAGATATCTGAAGCAAGGTCACTTTTTTAATTATGAATTCTTCTTCTGAAGTATAGATATTAGGAACAATGGATGGGCTTGTTTGAGGTCTGAGTAAGCCAAACATCTTATTTTTAAATGGAGAGAGCTTTAATTCCTTCTTGACCTAACTGTTTTTTGAGGGCTAAAATTCATCTACTCAACTTGTAAGACTTGAAGTCTAATGTGTCCTTCATTTTACACAGTTTTAGGCTTGTTTGTATAATGTTGGACAAGTTAGCTTTCTTAAATGGCAGCTAATCAGTTATGACAGCCTGTTAAATTCTCAGATAATTTCTTTGGCTTGCCGTTCTTTTTTTTTTGCGACATCTGGTTTTATCTGTACAGGATGGTACAGCATGTTCTTTGAAATGGAAGGTGTGCAACTGATCAGCCTTTAAAGGACGTGCATTTCAGGGAAACAGCTGGTTCCCTGCCGATAGAGACTATCAGTTTTGCTGGGGCTGCTCAGGTTTACAGTTTTTGAGGCGGGAACAGGTGGCGAGACGGTTTCCCTCCCAGTAGCCGGCATCCTGGCCGTCGTGACAGCGGCACTTGGTGCAGGAGTCCACCCAGACGGGCTCTCCTGCAGGAATCACTTGACTGCGTGATGCATCCACGTAGCAGTTAGGGCCTGGAGGGAGAAGAGCAATGGAGGTAAGTGCAATTGAAGCCGGACAGGTACTCCGAGCGAGCAGTCGAGTGGATTGTATTGCACAAACACAGTGAGCCCTGTATTCTTACTGAAATGTCGACAAGAAAGCACAACCTTAGAGTGGTGGCCAAAATAAATGAGCGCGTTTGGAAATGATACCTATATTTTAAAGACGGTGACGTTGAAGACAATGCTGAGTCTATGAATCAGAATCAGAATACTTTATTGAAGGAAATTGTTTCACTGCGGTTGCTCCCATAAAGAGACAGTTGCAAGTAGATAGAGATGCATAAAAACAATATTGCACAAGTATTTACGATTAGCAGAGGATAGTTACATTACATTAAAGACACGTTTTTTCATGTCTACTTTTCCTGTATTTAAAAACTTATTCTCTACTTAATTTCAAAACTTTTCCAACATACCGTCCTTGCATTCAGGGCAGCACTTCCCAGGCTGGTAGACAGGGTTGACACATGGCGGAGGGGCACAGTCTGCGACTAGACAGCGGGCGATGCCATCACTGTCACAAGTGCATTGCTCACATTCTGAAGGCTGGAACACAAACACACACACATACGCACACTGTGACACTCTGCATGTAGTAATTTCTAATCTCTTCATGCTGTGAATATTAGGAACAAAGGATGGGCTGGCTCGAGGTCCCAGTAAACCAAACTTTCTTTTTACAGCTGCACACTTTATTTTTAAAGAGAGGGAGGTTTAATCTCAGTTTTCTTAACCTAATTTTGGTTTTTCATGTCCTTTTTGCACAATTTCACGCTTGTTTGCTACAGAATAATGTTGGGTAAATTATCTTCATTAAATGTCAGCTGATCACTTCTGAAAGCCTGGTATGTTCTGGCAGTTTTTCATCGTTGGTAAGATAAAAATGACATATAACAGCATCATATTTCTAACCAGAACCACACACCCAGCCCTCCTCCTCCTACCATCTCAAAAGGGGGCGCCATTTACCTCCAATTCTCTGCTGTCTCCTTATTACATACCAACATACCATCCTGTGGTTCAAGTTTCTGGATGAAACGCACTCTAAAATATTTATGAAACCATACCATCACTATCATTTGTTTGTAGCAAACACGTTTAAGGGCAATGTGTCATGGAGTTCTAAAAATATCCTTTTGTGTATTTATAATTGGAAAGACGCGGGTAAGGTGGCTGCAGAAGTGAGTGAAACCTGCATGAAACAGGCCCAGAGACCTGAGGTTTACACATCAGCGGTGTTGAACTGGTGTTCACCTTTGTTTGTATAATGTGTAATATGGGTTTCCTGACAATCTTTCTTTTTAATAATATGCAGTATTCATAAGTTGTGTGGTTTAACGATCTCACTGGACATCATTCCTGCACTGAATTCACAGTTTATACAAATATGCAGTAATCTATACCTTTGCAATGACAAAATAAGAGTTCTAAGCTTATTTATTTTGAGACATTTATTGATTTTTATAACAGTTTACCATAAAACATACTTCTATGCACCTTGCCCATAGAAAAAAAAGTTTAGTTTAATGCTTCTTAACCTTTAGAGAATGAAACACTGTGCAACTGTGACCTTTATGTGTTTAATTTAAAGCGTGTTTAGATGCAGAGAGATGTAAAGTAGCCTGTTTTGCCAAGAAATGTGGGAAATAATAGGAGGAAAGTGTCTTATAGATACATATTTTAACCATTTTTAACTTGTTATTATAAAACGTTCATTGTAAATTCCTTCTATTTGATTTTATTATTTACTTAGTGTCTCTGTACCCATGTGGTGACAACTTTTATGGATCATTTTAATTTTATTGTCTCTTGTGATTCCGCATTAGAAAAGACGAAGAAGCAATCACACTTTAAGGCCAGAGTACCTACACCAGGCGTGAATGACATGTCTGCAAGCTGCCATGTCCCATTCTGCTCAGACTTACCTGGAAGTTCTGCCCAAGCTCGTACACCACTCCTCGGTACTCGCAGCCGATCTTCTCGCACCTGGGGCAGCAGTCCGTGGGGTAGTGGCTGACATGGATGCACGCAGCCGGGAGAGAGGTGCACTCGGTGCGGGCACATGCGGAGCCCTCGGCGGTGCACTCGCACTGGGTGCAGTGATCAGAGTCCAGAAAGTACCATTCCCCGACGTAGTATAGGCTGCCATTGGCCTCGCAGGTGCTCTCCTGCTGCCCCGCGACCGAGAAGCCAAAGCCGGCCTGTGCGCAAAACAGAAGTGCCAAAACGGCCGTGCGTATTTTACGCTCCAGTGAAACGCGCTTTGCCATAGTCTGTCTGTTGAGTCAGCTAGTACAAAATAGAAAGTTTGAAAATACACCAGAGAAGTGATACGACAACTGTAGTCCAGCTGGGGTTCGCTACGATCATCCAAGTTTTTTAAAAAGTGTTTAGTTTGCTACATTGTCAACTAAAAAAAAATATATATATATATATAACCTTTGGCGTTCCCTCTGCCTCCACAGCGGTCTGCAGGGGCACTGCTGCAGAGAGCCCGGAAGTCAGTGAAGGTTTGGGGCACAAAGAGGAGGTAAATTGCATTCACTGCTTTGCTGAGGCTTTGCTGGGAGTTCACACACCAGTCTCAGCTGAAGTCTGTCCCTCCCCTAGATTAACATACATTAATGCAGACTAGCGCAGGTGATCTTGTTTATTACTTGTTAAAAATTTACAGTATGCTGGACACAAACGCACTTTTTTTGCATTATATTGTATTGTTTTACTTTATTAAAACACAAACACGTGGATAAACAAATATCATTTATTTATTTATTTATTTATTTATTTAATTTGACAATCTAGCCGTTGACGGTTTCTTTTTGATCTCGCGATATCTGTCCCTAGCAACTGGAATGTTATCCCTGGATACCAAAGCCTTGCCAAATACCAGCGCATCTCGCCAAATAAGGTGAGCGTTTCTCTGTTGCAACAAACTAAAAGGAGTTTTATAAACGTCCCCCGGGTTCAGTACAAACGGTCTAAACATTTTACCGTCAGTGTTTGAAGTACGTAGAGTAAACGTTTCGTTTATGCTTATAGTGAAACGTTAGCTTTACATGCCACACCGGTCGTCAGATAGCTAGCTGGTGTTAGCCTTTTTTCCACAACTAACTTTAGTACTAAATATCCTCAGGCTTCTTTGTCTTGTCTTTTGGTGGACAAGATTTATTGAGTAAGCAGAGTCGTTTTTGATGATGTTGCATAGTTTCTGCACCTACATTGCTCTTTTCTGTCATATGTACATCATACAGATGCAGTGGAGTACAGTGCTACTCTTAAAATGTTGTGGGGTTGAAATATAAAGAATGAAAATACTCAAATGAACTCTCACTTACCTCAAAGTTGTACATAAGGCACTCCAGCTTTAGTAGAGTGCCATGCTGCTAAAACTACCAATGCCAATTATAGTATAGTTATATGTTTCCACAATTCATTGTTCACTCCTTTACCCATAGATTCCTATGCAGTCACCTGATGGAAACCAGCCCTGGTGCCCTGGCCAGTCCCTGTGGAGCCTGATCACTGAACATGTTTCTGGGTCAGAGCTGCAGAAGATCCGCACAGCACTGGGCCACTCCCTGGTAGACATGTACACGGACGTGCACGCCGAGGTGAGAGGGGTTTTTATGACTCAAGTGCCGGATGTCTTTTGTTACATACGGTGCCTGGTTTTTAAGTTTAGCTTCAGATTCAGAGGATAAACCTGTTTTCACCACCCACACAACACAGTTGTTTTATTCCTTCAGGGAAATTAGAGTCTCAGTCTGTTTCTAGTGGGATTCCACAAGAATACCACCACAGCGTCGACAAGAATTTCCTTTTGGGCAAGGCAAATCAAACAATTGCTTTGCTAATCATTCCTGGCTGCACAATTCCAAGATCTCTGGTTTAAGACTGTTGTTTCTAGGTTAGTTTGGCTGCATACACTGATTTATTAAAATTCCCAAAGTCCATCATAAAAGTGAAAGGAGGGTTAACTGGCCCTGTGCCTCAGTGAAGTCCAAAAGTGAGCCAGTCAGACATCAATATTTACTCAAGGCCAGCTAAACTCTCGGCCCCGAAAGCCCCATGTATGGAAAACACAGAACGTGCAGGGTCTATGTGCAAGATCTAAACTAAGGTGGAATGACACACGGCTCAATAAGTAGGCCAATTCAAGGTGAAGTCTGAGGTGCCGCTTTCATGCAGTGGCTTGATGTGATGCTGATACAGAGTATACCGTTATGTTCATGGTTATTTATGCTGTACTGATTGACTTTTAATTCGTTGTTTGATTATAAAATGCTCATATTGTTTAGCTGCAAATTAAATGTTTTGTTGGTTGACTGATTCATTAAAGGAACAGTATGTA
>JASGAT010377284.1:0-10195 GCA_030220025.1 Chelon auratus | reverse complement strand
CCCACCCACACACACACACTGCAGACATCCATATTAATTGTACATGTCAGAAATGTCATGTAGAGTCTGCAACATTCTACACTACTTCCCTTTGTTGGAACTGTGGCTGCATATCATGTCCACGATGAAACCCATGTGTTGCTCAGAAACATTTGCTACAGTTCAAGGAGGCGGCTCACCCCACCCCCATGCCCTCATCATTCCCACCGATACTCCATGAAAAGCGTCTGGTTTTCAAACCCAAACCACAAACCGCCTGTAACCTGACCACAAATTTAATATCTGCCTCACACATCAAAAGGCATGAATCACTAAATGTAGTTTTTGTTCAACAGTCATGTACTTCACACATGAGGTTCAAGTGAGTTGTAAATGTAATAATCCTTGCACAAAAAAACCCTCTATCTTGTAGAAAACAAGTAGCAATGATAAACTATGCTTGATTGATTGGACCAAACTAACAGCAGCGCTGGCATTATGGAAAAAACATCAACCTTAAAAACAAAGATTTGGGGCTTCATTGAAATCTAGGATTAATCAAATATTGTATGTCACAAAACTAAGTGAAGTTGGTATTCTAAGCACTGTTTGGCTGTTTTCTTCCGCTCCTATTGGTGGTGCGAAAATGGATGGGGGGAAAGGGATGTATTTCTTTGGAAATGAGTGGTTCAAACAGCAAAAGCAGGATTTTGTTGCTTAAATGTAAGCATTTTAAAATACAATTCACAGACTGAATCATGTTCATCATAGTACCTTTAGTTCCATGACCGTTTCAAGCTGGAGTGACTTTTAAATGCGATAATCCTTGCACAAGTCTTCTGTTTTCAAGAAAACAAGTGGCAGTTCTGAACTATTCTTGATTCTTGGTTGGACCAAACCAACAGCAGCACTGGCATTTTGAAATATGATTCTTTAAAGGAAAAACACACTTTGACTTTACTTTCCTTTTGAGCTGTGTAAATGGAATCCATAGAGGTTTTCTTATCAAACTAAATAGCTACAAAGTTATATACATCTCATCAGTTCTGTAGATACTCCACGAAATGCCATGCAACAGCATAATACTAATAAAAATAAATTATGTTTTGTCTGGATCCAGTCATATTTGGGGCATGCAGTCAAGGACATTCAACTCCCACATTCTAATTATACATGCACTATTTGATAAACAAAGAATAAATAATGTATTGCTCTTCATAATGGAAGCTAGAGAAAACGAAAGTTCACATTGCCCCCCCAACTTCAACATCATTCATCGTAGCAACGCTCAGCAACTAACCACAAATATGCTACAGCAAATTGTCAACTAGGTGACTTGTTCTCAGTGTCACACCTCTCCTTTTGAGGTTCCAATTCGGATTCAAACGTTTTGTTTAACCCCTCTTCTTTGGTTAAATGTCACCTTGGTTCTCCTGCCTTGTTGTAGCTGGGGTATCCATGGCACACCGCTCTTCCAGAAGGCAAGGTGGGCTGCAGCTTATTTACATTACAGCTACAGGTGCTGAAACAGGGCTATTAATAGGGATGGTATGGTACCTGTGACGAACCACTGTGCACTGTTTAAAAAGGTCTGACATTGGTAGTATGAGTAATCACACACAACAAACTGCACCAACTTTAACATTGTTAGATTTGTTTACAAATATCTTAACAGCCACGCACTGTAATTTGTATGTTTGTTGTGTAAGATGTTTCACGGTATTTGCTGAAATGACTGAGTAAATGTCATCAGAGCAATTAGAAATCCTATCCAGTCATGCAACCATATATGTTAAAGTGTTTGCATAAACGATATCCACATTATGTGGATTTCACAGGGTCTGTTTGTGTGTCTACACAACCTTCTGAGAGTGGGTTGCACACATCCAAACAATACAACAAGTCTAAGTGTTCATATTTGCTATAATTTGACCAATGAAATGCACTTTGGATGCATTTAAGTATGTCAACCATTTGGTCTGATTTTTCTGAGAATAGCCCTGAACTGTTGGCAGCAGCGAGAGCTCAGATTTCAGGAATCATACAGACTATTCAAACAGGGCACAAATGCAAACATGTCCATTTTAAAAATGGCATCACGGTACCTGTTTTTGAGCCATAGCCAGTGTCCAGTCATTTTCTACTTAAATGGTTTCAATTCAGTGCTAATGTCATGCTGTCAGAGGACAGAAATGGCCCGGTTGCTCTCTTTCAGCGGTCATCAATCATTCATTATAACTAGAATCCATCAGCCAATCCTGGTAATTACTGATTACAGGCAGCCGGTCATGTGGCAGGATCAAGGAAACACACACGCACACTGCCATTTGACTGTGTGTCATGTCAGGAATCAGAAACACATTTACACATTAGAAGGTCTGAAACATGTTCTACGACCCCCACCCTTCCCCGACTCTTTTCACAGAGGTGCTACTTAACACACTTTGGAATTATAAGAAATTCAAATCAGCTCTACAAGCTATGGCAGGCACACAATGGAACCTAGAATTATTCTATCAAAACAAGCAGCCAGGATGGATTGAACACATTGAAATTTAAACCTCAGCCCTGTCTTAACACAACACAGAACAGCACTTTAAGATGTCGTTCACATCTCCACATGGGACTGTTACATGGATATAAAAAATGCACAAATTCTGTAAGTATTTGCTTAATACAAAAACTAGTGTGCACATGTATTTAGAATCTTCGTCTCAAATATCATCCAAGGTCGCCCACAGCAATGAGTCAGTCCTTTAAGAGCTGCTATTTTGTAAACACTGATGCTACAGATTTTTATTAGGTGATGTAATTGTTCACATCATAACAAATAACATGACCCCTATGTAATTCATATCAGGTGAAAATTACCTGTAGTTCTGATGATGATTACCAATTACATGTCCATAGGCAAATTATACAATTTTACAAAACACAAAAAACAGAAAGAGAAAAAGGAAACAGAAGCAATACAGAGCTAAATGTCTTTCATTGGTTTATAAGACAATGTGTGGTACTTAATGTTCATTTATTTTCAGACTCACTTCACCAGATATAGCATAACGTAAAGGTAAAAGATGGCTGTATGTTGTTGCTGGTCCACATTCCTTTCTCATCCTATCAGCAGGGCTATAGGATCTTTGTTTAACCTTCTTTTTTATACATGTGCATGAAGGTAGTTGATGCAATGATTCACATATTATTTTATAATAATCTCCTTTCTACTTCTGACTCAGTATTTTAGAAAAAAGGACTTTTTTTCCCCTATGGACAGTTGACATATGCAACAGAGATACTGTACAGAGAACAAATGAGGAAGTAGCGTGGTGAAATGCTGATATAAAGCAGCTCTTGGGCAATGTTGAGTAGCCCTGATAAATGACCCAGTCCTGGACAGTTTCTACTGTTGGTCTTAATCAGCTATGCCCCACATTACATGATCTTTTCTGAAAGCAGTATCACAGCGGAGATGGTAAACCTTAACCTAACTGGGAGCTATAACAAATTTATTTTAGCCACTGAATGCTCAGTAAACCCATTCATGCTGTTAAACTACATTTTCCTTTATGTTCAATGTAAAAGTGGAGATGTGTGGACTACTTGGCTGATAGCTCAGTAATGAAAGTAAAGCCAATTAGTAATGTAACACATTACTCTGCAATTAATTACTCGGCCATTTAGAAAAGTAAACAAAATCATTTTTCATTGAGAAATGGCTTATGAGAAATATGAAGTCAGTTCAGTGCAAGTAACCTTGTGGTGAATGGGTTTTTAAAGGCAATATACAACAGTATATACAGTAAGCACGCACAAAGGTGCAAATAGAGCTTTGACCTATCATGTAAGTTATATGGTTTGAGTCTGGAATCCTTATTCTACAATCTGTTAACTATTTCACTGAAGGCCTGACATACAGTATAACCAAGTGTGATGGCACACCACCAAGACCCAGGGCAGCAGAGGAAGGGAATCACGGTGCAGAAGTGAAACAGAACCAGATTGTTGAAATCTGGGAAGCTTTTACCCAGCCAGCACCTGGCCTGCATAGATCCCACCCCTCTGTAACTCAATCTAAAAGCTTAACTCTGTCAAGCTACTGGCAGAGGTCCCCCATTAATCCAGTACAGGTGCCAAACAGCCCCCTTGCAGGGGGAAAAGACATTTCAGTACCTGTTTGGGTGAATTTGTGCACATATTGTATATTCTTATTGAAGGTTGTTTATTACGCTATGGCTGGGTTGCTAAAGAGACAAAATATTGTGTGTAGAAAATAGAGTAATGTGTCTTGAAGTGTAAGCCAGAAAGCAGAAAGTAAGTAAATTCTTTTCAACAAAATGATGTAAATCCCTTAAAAACCTTGAGGTCTTATGAGGGATTGATGAGACAATACCCCACTTAAACTCCCTGGCCACTTCTTGATCCTGGAAATTAAAGCTGATTTCAACAGTGCCACCATTGTGATTTATAAATAATTTGACAGAGCAGCTAAAAATCTTTAATATCCACTGATGACAGAATGGAATTAGCCACATATTTCCCTCCAAACTTTCAATTTTCTTCCTTGTTGTGTAAGCCTAGGCCCTAATCCCATCTTTATATGGCTTGAGTATTAACCGTCGTCGAAAACACTCACACACAATTTGCCAGTCTGCTCCCATATGAACCTCATGGCAAGGCAAGGTGCGTTTGTTCAGCGACCTCAAAGTGGCCTTTGTTGGGCAGCTTGGGGGTTGGTGGTAGGGGGGTGAGGTCTGCAGTGTGCCAGCATGAGGGGTTATTCGGGAGCCTGAGAATCAATCCAGTATTACAGTTAAGCCATGTAATAATTACCATCATTAGGGGTAACTGGAGCATGGAGATGACCAGGCTCTTCTCATTAACCTGAAGCTTATACTGCCCGTTCCTTGAGACATTTGTCATATGTTTGTACATAATTCAATAATCCTGGAAATACATATTAACATTCCCCCACAGCCGAAACTTGGCAAATTTTGCCCTGTAGCTCTCGGTCTGTACTTTCTCCCAGGAGTTTACAAGGTCAACTTCCACATTTTCCCCCTTTTTTTCCAAGCAGAGTCTCAGAAAGGAAGAGAGGCTTTTACTGTAATAATCTGTGTAAAATTGTATTACTAAGTTGCTTTTGGGGTAATTCATATAATCACTACAATGCATTCTGATCATACAGACTATTTCAAGGAGAGAGAATACACAGCAGATAGTGCTCTTCATCTATGTATTTACTGCTTTTGGGATATGGGCATCTAGCTGATCTTGTCTGTTTCTGGTGGCACCTCACACACAGTGTATAACACTTGAAGCCTGAAATTGCGGAAGTATTGTAATACAGTAATCTGTTGCAATAAACAACGCCTGGTAATGCTGTAAAACTTTTACTCAACCTTAAACTGCACCCTCTTAAATTAGACCCCTCTCAGTTTGTTGTTATTGGCACATAACTGCTGTAGATTTCTATCGCAGGTTGGCTAATTCAATAAGCCGGGCATTTTAGTCATAGCCTCAAACCAGTTGACTGGGTTATGTTATGGTTAATGTAATACTGTTTTAATATGCATTTATGGGAAAAATCTGTCCGATATGTAGATAAATACAATTTGGAATAAACAACCAAATGTTTCAAAATCCCTTAAAAAAGACAACACTGAGAGTGTATTTTTTCATCCCTCACAATAAACTGCTCTGATTCAGAACAGCATAAGCAAAGCTAAATACAAACATGCATTTATGGGAGAAAGTTCTCTCAAACTAGAAAATTAGAAACATTTATGTTTGAAATTTCAACGTATCTATATGAAGCAAAGGAGCAGTTGACTGTAAAACTACAAGCATATCCAACATAAAAAAACTTGAACATCTTCTTATTTGGTATTATGGTTCATTTTATTACCACCTTTTGATCAGCAGTATATTATGAAACCATTGTGTGTCACTCGCATGCATGTGCCTGCGCATCATAGAAACTGCTTCATAATGCTACTGAAGTTCCACAGGTTACTTTAACAGTATTGGAGCTACACTATTATTGTATCTTCATTCAATATACATTTAAGTTTCTATTGTTTTAATAAATTAAGCAGACAGAACTTCTTAGTGTATTAAAATCTCTTCTGCCTCCTCTGACTGTTCAGACTCCACAATACAGTTGACAAAAGATATGAGAACCGCATTTAACTTTTTTTTAATTGTTGCCATGTGCTCACAGCGGTGAGGCCATACTCAGACCAGTAGCACTGTGTGAATAATGCAGTCAACTCCTTTATTTCAATAAGCCCACCACGTTGGCATAGCTGAACAGCTGAATGTTACAATTCTTACAATGAAAGTTTGAAATTCTAACTTTCCAAAGAAAACTAGTAGAACTGCGTCTGGTAGTATTATAAATTGGTCTTTACAGTTTTTAGTTGGATAAGCCTTCAAACACACACAGTCAAACATTACATACATTCATCTTACAAGTACCTGAAAACAACATGCATAGACCAGGCCTAGACAACCTTTTTGGTATTACGGTTTGATATTCACAGTGTTTTTGTCGGGCAACTCAGCAGCCTTTGGTTTGTTTCCCTGAAACTAGACGCCCCCATCAATGGATGATGGGAGACAACAACACAGGGACCATATTCCTTCTGTCCATTCTACTTCTCCAAACTAGTTTTTGTTTATTGACATTTCACTTCACTGTCATTTGCAAACTCTTTACTCACTAACATGGACATTACCAGGACATTCACAAACGTGTCACATAGTATATCTTGACGCGATGTAACAATCAAATTCTGTTGACAGCAAAACCGGGTGACCACTTGCTGGCCCTGTCCAATCCCTGGTTCCAGAGCTCCAGTTTAAATTCAGTAACTTTATCTGGCAACTCGAAGTCACTGTAACTATCTCCTAAAGTAACAAACTGTTCACTGAGAGAGATGAAGATGAGGTTTTGCCATCCTCTTCTGGTACTGTGCTGCGGTTGTGACTTTTTCTCTGAAAGAAATCTCAAAAACCTTGGCCAATGCACTCCCCCTGGTGGTAAGGAAAGGTGCAGCTCAGACAAAGATAGGAAAGTTCCATGCACGTCTGGGGAACTAGTATTTAAGGACCGATGGCTTAGACCACTGCATCTTATTGCAGGTTTTTAACGCTGTGCTGTAGGTGTTTTTTGTTTTTCAAGCACAGTCCTGAATAATGGGGAACTGCTGGTATGCTGACTTGCTTATATTCTCAATTTCAGGACCTGGGCCTGTTTTCATTGGAATGTGTTGTCCTTTAATCACTTAATGATTTAATAGTGTTAATTCTTTAGGCACTCAACTTTGCTTTTACAAATGCATTCATAGTAAACCATGTTTCAAAAACATACACAATGTACTGCTCTCATCTGTCAGACCATTTTATAAAATATTAACTGTAACTGTTGCACAGCCCCCTTTTTCAGTTTCATAAAGGGAAGGCCTACTTGTAAATCTCTAGTAGTTTAATCCTTCTGCTTATGTTTACACCTGCAGTGGAATACACATCCACCCAGTCAGAGAGATCAGCCAGGAATTTGGTCAGCTAATTGGGTCTTAACTTTCCAAAGAGAAAGAGAGAATAGTCCCTTGCATGGGAGAAATGGGAAGGGTGGGGGTGGGGGGAAGGAAGATTAATGAAATATCCCCAAATCCATCCTGTTTTACTTCTATTAAATCAGCAGTGAAATCCAAGCATCCTGCTCAGGTGAAAGGGGGAGAACTCTAGGATAAAGTTTCCCCATGTTACTAAAGAGACCCGCTGCTTGCTGTTGGTGAGCAAGGATATTCTGAAAATTCATTTGTTGCTGAAGTCTGTATATCAGGTTGCAGTTTGATTCCCCCTCAGACTCAAAGTTATTTAAACACGCAGTGGTTCTTAAAATGTTTGGGATGAAAAAGACAGTTTGGAACAATGAATTATAGAAGCTGTTTAGCTAAGAGTAACAATTTTAAGATTTGGGTTGGTGCATCCAGTATGAGCTGTTGTGACAAACGAAGCAGCACTGAGTAGGTGAAGTGTCAAGTACAAATGCAAAAGGCAGCCTCCCCAGTGATGTCTATTGAAAAACACTGAGACGGGCCAATTTACTTAAATCCCATGGAGTTGCCTAATCCCATCTCAATTAGAAAGGAATAATAAATAGCCCTGTAATTAATCTAACAATAGAGGAGGCTGAGAAACAAATGTCTTGAAGCTCTAAAACCATTAGACCAGTGGTGTTGGCACTGGTCCAAGGAGATGTTTGTTAAAGCTTCACAGCAGTGGATCTGATAATGTGTGATGTGAGATGGATCACTTTAGGGGCCTGTTCAGACCTGCATTAAGTTCCAATCCGGGCAATCCGATCACGTAAAAGACAGCCCTGGACGCACTGAGATTGCTTTTGAGAGGTCTGATCTCTGACCACATTTGGAGGTGGTCTGGGTCACATGTTTCCGCATGTGTCTGTATTCCTGTGGTAGTGTGAACACAGTATGTTGTCGTGGGTCCCATTAAAGACCGCCTACTCAACAGGGGTGCTCCTGCGTCAGTGGAGTTTTGTCTCATTCATTCACAAAAAAACGTACTGCCACTATTATAAATAATCACCTGATAAAGAAAAAGCACCGTAAGTGCTGTTTGTTCATTAGTAGTTTTTTTTTTAAAAAATATTCTGTCTTTGTAGCTGTTAACAAACTAAAAAAATAAAAAATCAATCTAAGTAAGAATTGAAAGTAGAAAATGAAAGTATTAATATGAGTACACAAGCGTGATTCTTTGTTAATTATTTGATGTGGTCATGTTGATGTATGAGAAGCCACGTTGAGTTAAGTATTTCCTCAATCACCAGTGTCTTCATTTGTCTTTAGTTTTGGAGACTACAGTGCATAGAAACGTCCAAGGTTAGAGTTATAATCTGAGTTTTGTGCAGGTCTAACTAAGGTCAGGGTGGAGATCAATAAATAATAACTTAACTTGTGTGCCAAAGTCATGACGCACACACATAAAAAAAAACAACGCTGTTTTTGGATCTGGAGCAGTGGTAGAGATCTATTAGAGACAGCAGCTGTTAAAATATTCTATTGTGCCCCAGATGATGTCTGGGTTTATTTGCATACAGAGTGCAAAAGTGAGATTGGATCTGGAGACGCGTGTTAATGTCAGATCTGAACACATGTACCTAGAGTTGGTCACTTACGATCAGACAGGCCAGATCGGATCTTAATGCAAGGTCTGAACAGGCCCTAGGTAGCAAACCCAATATTTTTAGCTCATTGCCGTCTTTCAAAAACAAGTGACTTTAATGTTTTGGTTCAGTTCCTGCCTAATTTTCAGCCACATCAGCTGTTTTCAACACTAATAAAAACTGCAAATCCAATCCAATACTTGATCCTGAATCAAACGGATCATCACTTATTGTCCTACAACACATATTTGTAGGTGGGAGGAATGAAATATATTTATCGGATGTTTTACTTTGAAGGGTCAAGAAGATGATCAGTCTCCTGGTTTGAACCACAGCTCTGATCACAATGCAATGGAAGAATGAGGTCAGGGAGGTTTAGCAAATGAAACACAAGCCTGTGAAATAGTTTAGGGATTTTTCTGCTAAGCAGGGAACACACTACACAATTTTTCTTTACAGATTTTGAAAATACTGGGAGTACATACTAACAGACTGACTTCAGCAGATTTTTGTATGATGACTGAAAGACTGTGGATCATACACTCAACAACTGTGCGTGATGAGGGAGACTACATGATTCGTCAAACCAGCTAAAGCCAGATGAATGCATCAAACTCTCTTGCAAACTCTCGCAACGGTGACAGTTGTGATATGCACTGCAACCAACATTGTATAGGCACTCGCACAACTCAGTCTTTTCTCCATTTCTGTTATCCAGGTTGGCTTTGTCACCACTCTCCTGTTCTCACTGTTCGTCATTGTTATTTTGATATTTCTGCTGCTTCCTGTCATCTTCCGAGGATATTTCCTGCGTCCCACCTTCTCTTTTTCATTGGCTGTTGGCAATACGTGCTTGCAGTTGGGTCAGTAATACCCGATTGTGTTCCGATTTGACTCAGAAAATTCAAACATGTTTGATTGACTGCAAATGAGGTCAGGTCTGTTTCCTTAACAGATCTTAACAGATCTGCCAACTGTTCCCAACTAGTGCAGAAATTTCCCAACTGGAAATTGTGGGTAAAATCT
>JASGAT010377281.1:0-11441 GCA_030220025.1 Chelon auratus | reverse complement strand
ACTTTAAGGGAGACTTGGGCCTAACACATTCAGCCAGTTGGAACAGAAGAACACACCAGAATAGGCCTGTTTAGTAAGCAGGGTTTGATGGTCGCATTCCTACATTTATAAAATGCAATTCAATGGAAGTAATCCAAGTATTCAGAATACGTTACTCAGATTGAGTAATGTAACGGAATACGTTACAAATTACATTTTTGGGCATGTATTCTGTATTCTGTAACGGAATACATTTTGAAAGTATCCTTCCCAACACTGTGTGTATATATATATATATTGCACACAGGCATATGCAGTTTAAACATGAAAGCAGGACGGGGAATATGTCAGATTGGGTTAGGGTGGCGTGGCTGAAGAGAGGGGAGGACAGGAGGACACCCTACAGTGACCACACAGTGATGCCCTACAGGGGCTCTGACTGGAAATGAGCAAGAGCTGCAACACACACACACGAACACATTCGTGCTTAGGCCATGGTCACCTTCAACACAGAACAACATATGTTTCACACTGAACAGTTCTCTGACAATTCTCACACCAGCCACTATTAACCACTGGCCACTTTGAATATAATATCAAATTACCAATAAAATCAACTGAACCATGTTGAGCAAATTTTCAGTTGCAGGTGGACCGTTTTAAAAACCCGTGATTACCTTCACCTCAAAACTAATCATTGCGAAAACACCTACCAGAGTCGATGGATCTGAAAATGTTGATCTTAATTTAAAGAAATTGGTCATTTTCAGATGTCGCCAACAAACAGTGTTGTGCTGTACGTTGAAGACTGAAAAAACTCAATGTATTTTATCCCATTCTGAGTTGACGGGGAACCTCTTTACCTTCATATAATTTGTTTCTGGATATAAACAAAAACAATGTGTGTTTGTTTTCCTGCTTCTCCATCCTCATTTCTCTGCATTTCCCCTCACCAGAGAGCAGCCAGGGTTCAGTCAGCATGGCCGAGCAGCAGTGGCGGCGGTGGCGGCGTCTCCGGATCTTGTCTCTGTGGAGAGCAGGGGTTGTGTGGTTCCTAATTGCTGTGTGCCAAAGAGACTGGAGGAGCCAATCAAAATGGCCAATCTCTAAAGACGAGCCAAAACTAATTTGTTAGCAATACACCTCTCCCTCTATCTCGTCCTTCTCTTGCTCCGTCTCCTGGTGGCAGGCAAGGGTTCATTTCTGTGCCACTGTGGTCATGACCTCTCGCTCTCTTTCTCTCTCTTCCACTCTGGCTGCACTGAGAGTTCATCTTTGATGCCTCTGTGGCCCGTGACCTGGCTCTGAATGATACCATGATGAGAGTGGTGACAAGACTGTGAGAGGGAAAAAGCCCTCTCCCTCTGTTTATTAAATTCTGTGTGTTTCTGCATCTTCAGTCACTATCTCGTCCGTGCAGTGTGTGTGTTTCTGCAAGTGTGTGTGCGAGGGACACACCTCAGGGAGCGTGAGAGCGGAGCAGCTGTGGTCAGAGAGAGAACACACACGTTAGCTTTGGGTTTCATCCTTGGCTTGTTCAGCAGGGAATCTGGCAGCCTGCTGAGAGGCCGAGAGTAAATGCGTGTATCGGTGATCACATGTCTGTGTGTGCGTTACTGTTACACACCTCATACCTTTTGCTTTGTCACTATCTTCAAGCTCTCTCTCTCACTCTCACACATACACACACTGATTTTCTCTCTCTGAGGATCACTAACTTCAAAAGGCAACTTTAAAAAGTGTCTGTTTCACACAGTCAACAAAAGCGTTGCTGAGAAAACTCACACACACACATAGACACACCTAGCATACTATCTCCGCAGGACACAAAGCCTTCAGAGAATAAAGAAACAATCACTCTTTTATATTACATTGATACGGGCATTTATGGCTGCCAAAGCACCGAGCAGCTTCCTTCAGGCAAAGTGGAGACGAGGAAGTAAAGCAAAGGAAAATAATTTTGTTGTGAAACCCACCATCGAGTGTCTGCACATCCGGAGACAGATAAGATTGAAGGCGGGCTCGATTGTTCGAGTGAATCCGCACCACAAGCTCACGAGAGAGCATGTTTTTCAGACGGCGTCTTTGATAGCTGCATTAGCTCAAAGTGAGGAAGCCATGCAAACACAGTTGCAGGTCTGAGTGATGCAAGCTCAAAGCAACTCTTCTCCAAACTCCTTGTAAGCAGGTCAGAGTCACACACAGCAGCTAACAGAGGTGATCCATGGCGCGGGACGTCTCCTGATTACAGTATTTGAAGGCGAGGGAGGTGAGTTTAGAAACGTACATGAGCGGAATGACATGAGCTGCAAATATAGTCACTTCTTGCAGTATTTAACATCATGTGTTTGAATATTTTGTCATCCTTAGCACATGCAGTTCAGTGAATAATAACACATCTAATATAACATATGGTATATGCGCACATTGAATTGACAGCCTCAGTTATTTCAAGTCACTATGCAACTATCCAGTTTCCAGTCCGAATATCATCACTTCTTACACGAAAAAAAGATCACATTGGCTAAATGCTAGACTTAAATCCTCACAATTGTAATCCACAAAGCTGTGACGTCCCTGTGACTGAATCCATCAAGACAGGACTTTCGTTTTGTTAGCAGATTTGTGCATTTTGATTCAGGTTCAGTTTGGGAAAAACAAGTCTCCTACCAGTGTAGGAAGGAGATTATTGGGGCTAGTGCTGATGGTAGTGATAATGTTTTTATTTTAATGCCTGAAATCAGTTGATTTGACAGTGTTAGAGTAATAAGAAAAAGTACAAGATGAAACACCTTTCAAAGGAACAGATGAAATTGCCAATCTATTTTAATCTATTATCACCTTGGGAGAGTAATGCTCCGTTTTTGTGTGGACTAATTGGATTTCAAAATGTATATTGAAAAAGGTCTAATTAGATATTCATCACACAGGGAGGTACGATGCAATCACATGTTAAAGATCTCTTTCTTTAACGCAGGTAAAATTCCTTCACACGCGTCACCCCATCTTCCTTTTTCTGATCTCCCTTTCCTTTACAGAAAATGATCTGTTTTATGTCAGTCCGCCTCCTTCTGTAAGTGACCTTTACGGAAAACTGAAAGGCGATGTTTGAAAACACACTGGATTCAGTTTTCATTTTCCCCGTTCAACTAACCTTGGTTTGAACGAAAATACGATCGTCACTGAACAGAGACTCTAAGGAATGTTTTACTGCTTGTTATTGTCCCTTGTTCTCCTCTTTCTGACCCCTGAAGGGAGATCATTGTTCTAGCTCTCTGTGGCCAAGGGTGCCCACAGGGGTCACCAGAGGTCAAAACTGACATCACTGACCTTGTGTCAGCTGCCTGTTTGTTTTCCCCTCAAACTCTTATAAAAAGGATATACATTGCGTCACAGATGAGAAAAAGTGAAACAGTTTGTTTTTAATATAATGAAAATAAGATAAGTTATTGGATTGATTGTGACAGTTTATTCTTGACTTGGGTAATAGTAACTGGGCAAAAACATTTTTTTTTTTTTTTACTCTTTCTTTCAGTGTAGAGCACATGGAGCTGAATATAAACGTCTGATGGTCCATACAGTCCAAAGCGTGCAGTCTTGGGATTTAAGTTGAGACCTTGTCAACTTAAATTTGTAAAAAAAAAAAAAAAAAAATGCTTCAAGTCTTAAAAAACACAGAATGTACATTGAATAGTTTTGCTTCTTATGATTGTTCCTTGTTTGTCATATTTGCTTCAGCAGTGTCATTTAATCAAATCGTTTTTTTTTGTTTTTTTTTACTACCATATTCCCACATATTGTTTATCAAGACAAAATATTGTCAAAAAGCTGTAGAAGAGGTAAAACATTGAGGTCATTTATAATAATTTTGGTTCTGAGGAAGATTGGTTCACGTCAAATTAAGAATTATTTTCAGCTGAACATTGGAGAACTTACATTTACAGAACTTACACGTACAAACAAGAACTTTTTAAATTTATTTATAACATTTAACATTTATAAATTGATTCCTAATGGTCAGTAGGAAACAGAATTTACAACTACAAAAAAAGTAAATTTTGTCATACTTGTTTTTTTTGTGAATGCCGTGCTTCATAAACAAACTGCACAATTCTCCATATTACCAGTTTGCTGAGCCATGTGGAGCTTGTGTCCTCCACCTCTCACCCTCTCTGCCCTGCAGAATAGCTGTTTAAATGAGATTAGTCTTGACAAGTGAACTTCAGCTGGTAATAAAAACCCCTTTTTATCTCCAAAGCAAACATTAGAGCCGCCCACTGAATGAATACCTAACTCCTGAATTACCATAAGAATAGCTCAGCTGAGAACATTCATAATGCTTAAACTAACAGTGCAGGACACACACACACATGCGCCAGCCACAGTAATGAGTGGTTTCACTGTTTGAGACCACTGTCTTGTTTGGGGTGGCAGCCGCAGTGGCAGCGTCACCGTGACGATGATCAGGAGGAATGTTGAGAAGCAGACAATATTGTTCTGAGGCGTCCAGCACCCTTAACCCTCGAAAGTTGTCACTCCCAGGGCAAACTACTTCCAAGACCTCTTCAGTCGGTCACGCCAGGACTTCTGTGATTTAGATTCTAGTTTGTCACTGTGAGCACTTGTCTGGATCTGATCTAGATCAACAACTTACAGCTCCAACTTCTCTTTCCCATCACTACTCTATGCTTTACAGATCCCAAGTTCCTACTTTCCTCAGCTCCTTATACCGTTTGGAAAAACTTCCTGATCTCCCTGTAAACTCCCACCTCATGCCTCCCACTCTCATGAGTGTGGGACATCCATATCCATAGACCCATGAGGAGATCTGCAAACCATCCCATGCCAGACCTCCTTTGTCTCCCACCACCATTCCTCGTAGCCCCCCTCTCAAACCCACGGGACCTCAGGCCTGGGCTGACCAGAGCTGCAGAGGGGTGCAGAAAGCAGGCCGTTGGTTCCCAGGACCGCTGCGCACTTGTCATGTAAATGAAGAAGTCACAACCAATTAGAGTAATTGCAACGCATCACCCCGTCTTCACTGCGACTACTGAGCTGAAGAGGGGCATGGGAGGGACGGTGGGAGGGAGGCAAGGAGGGAAAGAGGGGTTACGGAGAACCAAAATGTGGGAGGGATGAGGACGAGAACAGTGTGGAAGAAATGGTGTGAAGGAAGGTGGCGTGAGGAGACAAAGAATTACAGATAAGGGCTTATTATGGGATTTAATACAGACAGAAAATAAACAACACATATATTGTTGTTTTTTCTGTTCAATACAGTACATATGTTCCAAGATAAGCACAAGATATTTTTTATGTTTGTTTTGTAATAAGCCCAACAAAATATACAGTAGTTAGACCAGATTCGGTATTAAAACATTATTTGCAGGTTCTGCAAATAATGCTGAGGATCTGTCAGCAATTTAATCTGGACAGGATCAGAATTTCTGAACTGGATCATTTTACCTCTAATGTTTTTTTTTTTATATTTTAACTAATGAAATTAGACACAATACATTTTTTTGTATTGTTTTTAATGGAGAACTTTTGTGATTGCATTTTTCTTCTCGAGCCGCCTACAATCATTGTTTAATCACAAACGTAAACATTGTTATTTTTCCTGTATGCACAAGCGAAAGAGAGTAATAGTGAGTTGGTAAGGACAGTAGGTTTTTGCACAAGTGCATGCAAGTGTGTGTGTGTGTGTGTGTGTGGAGGGAGAAAGGATGAGTGGGTGTATCACAGCAGGTGGTAGGGGCTAATGGAACCCCCTCTGGCCTATCAAGAGTAGGGGGTGATGGTGGGATGGAGAGTGTGTGTCTGTGTGAGAGAGTGTGTTGTGGTGGTACTGGTGGTGATGGTACAACGAGGTACTGAACCAGAGAAGTCAGAACGAACTAGTGGCAAAGGAAATACAAAACAGAGAAAACTGAAAACTGAGGTTACATTTGGGCCTGGCTCTGTTCACTTTAACTCAGTGAAGACTCTCGTGGAGCATTAGCATCCTTCATCAGCCTTTGCGGAAAAAACAGAAGCGTGTTTCTATCGTTTACTTTGCATATACTGAAACAAATCAGCATAAACTAAAGCACTTGCTATGGTAAATTGAAACCTCTATGATTTTATCAAAATAAAACAAATATTTCTTGACTAGCAACTAGCAAGTTTTATAAAATTACTCATAGCATTGTTAAAGACACATCTCAAACAACTGATACCCTTCATCTCACTCCTAGACTCATCTCTTCTGTTTGGTTGTGCCATTTATTCTGCAACATACTGTTGAATAAATTACAAAGCACAGCATGGTTATAAATGTAAATTTTGGTTTCAATTTGGCAGTCAATACTGCAGGCATTCAAATGAGCATGAGTGGAGGAGTGAAAGTGGTTCATCGAATGAAAAGAGGATTTAAGAGCAAGAGACTACAATGAAATGGATGTGAAGATAGAAGGGGGAAAGAGATGGACAAAGAGTAAGACAGCTTTGGGGCCTGAGGCTTCAGTCTCCACCTCTGTGGTCAGTCAGCATGTAATTTAATGCCTCTCCTCCATCCATCCCTCCATCAGACCTCTCTGTCTGCAGGCTTCACTATAAACCCTTAATGCCCGGGGCAACCTATGCAGCTTACACAAACACAGCATGGGTATTAAAGTCAGGGAGTAAGTTTTTGTGTGTGTATGTGTCAGTGTGCGTCTGAATAAAAGGCACTTGTAATGTACGTTGAGATCACAAGAGGTCTAGACAGCTCTGTTAAGAGAATGCTACTTTACAAACCCCTCCATCCCCCTGTCTATGAGAGGAACCCATACTCAGTTTAAAACACTTACGGTTAGTGCAAAACAGATATAAACAAAGCTGAGTAGCTTGGTATACTTAGTAGATACAGTCTACACTGAAGAATTGACCAAAAGTGTCTCATATCTTCTAGTGATCCCTTGATTAATGGGTGATTATTTTTGCTTCGGTGTGCGATAGTCAAAGGTCACACATTAGATGGCAGATAACTTGAACATGAAACAGGGTCAGTGTAGAGTAGCAAAGATGTCTAATGCCATTAGTTAAGGAAGTGTGTTTCTCTTATGACAATTTCTTCTTCAAATAACCTGTATGTAAGCATTTTAGCTTTAAAGCATAAGATGTGTAGAAATGACAATTTTGCCAGATGTCAAAGACATCTACATGGCTAGATACCACTTTACAGCACATATGGACAATTACCTGAAACACATCAAACACAACCCAGTTTTTGTTTTTGAAAGCAAAGTAGTGGGTTATTCTGCAGTGGTGGAGTCAGTCAAATGATCTGAACTAAAGATCTAACTGGAGACCAGATAAACCAGACACCATCAGAACAACTGAAGACAGCTGGAGCTAAGCATCCCAAAGGATTAAACCCATTCTTAGGTGTTTTTAACACGTTCACGACAGATTCTCAGCAAACTAGTAAAAATGAATATTTTATTAATTATTATGTTATAAATGTGACTATAACTTGAATATGTTTTGGTAAAAATCTAAATTAACTCCAAATAGCCTAAACATCGATCAGACATAACATTATGACCACCTTCCTAATATTGTAGGTCTCCGAAACAGTTGTGACTCATCAGAAAATGGACATGGGCCTTCTGAGGGTGTCCTGTGGTGTCTGGTAACAGAACATTGTTAGTGGGGGGCTTTGGGTCCTATGGGTTGAAAGGAGGGGCCTCTGTGGATCATCCCACAGATACTTGATCAGTTTGGGATCTAGTGAATTTGGGGCCCAGGTCAACACCTGGTGCTGTTTTTCATGTTTTTTTGAGTTGTTCCTAAACCGTTTTTGTGTTTTGCCTGTGTCAGGCAGCATCCTGCTGAGGATGGCTGCTACTATCAAGGAGTGTCTTTGCTATGGGGTGCAGGTGCCTGGTCTGGGTGGCCATAGTGCCATATCAAGGAACACTGAATGCACCATCTTATGTGATCTCACAGACAAGGTGGATGTAAACACAACTGAGACTCTGGTTCAGCAACTTGATGTAAATCTACCGATTCACACTCCAGTTCGGTAATGCACCTGTATGCAGTGATATGATAGCAAACATTAGCCCAGAGGGCTAGTATGATTAGTGTTTCTTGGTAACATCGTCAGCTGATCCATGTTCTTATAGACCTATTCCTGTCATTGGTTGTTGTGAAACTACAATCATCAAGACTTTAAATCCTAAATATCAAACATGTTTGACATTAGAAGGGCCCACCCATAATCATTCTGCAAGTGGTCCAGGAAGTTCAAGAGCTGACCCATAAATCCCCCAGATAATCTGATCTGAACCTTGGTGCCAAACTAGATCCAGTTGTCTGTAAGAAATTCATAGATAAATCATCCTGTAGTCTCAGACCAACATAAAGCAGCAAGTTAAAATAAAAAAAATTAAAAAATCATCTTATTCCTCGTTGACTTGCAGCATTCCTGTGTTCAGGCCCTTAGTTAAATGTATATGGTTGTTATTGATACTGTAATATACATTTAATTTCATACTACAGTATATGTTTGCACTTGAGCCTCAAACATTCTCCACCAGCACACAGAGTGTCTTTCATGGATTCAGCTTTGTGAAATATTTTAAACACTCTTTCAGCCTGGCATATTTTGGGATATGCACTAGACTTTTTTTTTTCTGTGAGTTTCTCGGTTTGAAACGAGCTTCGGATGCAGCGCATCTTTAAGCTTGCAATGACAGACCCACTGGTGGGACGCTGCACCATTCCTATGCCTTGCAAGGATTGTACGCTTTATCAAACATCCAGATATTTAAAGTTATATCAAAGATGTTCTTCTTTTCTACCTGTGATTCAGTCGGGAGAGTTTCAGGCCCATCCAAGCCATAGAGGTGCCCCGACCCAGAGTAACGCAGTGTTACTGGGGGGATTGAAAGTTAAAATAGAAATTGAACAACAGTTAACTGTCTTATCCTTGTAAAGTGAGAAGTCATATTTTGTGTTACTTTATGAAATCCACACAGGCACACACACATGCACATATGCCATGCTTGGTATTTCTCAATTCATTATTTTTTAATGCTGTGTGAATATTCCCACACAGCACTTCCTAGCCTGGTGTGTGGGTGTGCGTGTGTGTGTGTGAGTGTGATTGTGTGTGCATGTGCCAGAGGCCTCTCCCAAGGATAAGTGAAGATTCAATATGTCTGCCTCCATTTAAGCACTGAAACATTCATGCCAACCAGCACAGACGGAGACACACACACCCACACGCGCACACACACACACGCACACACACGCACACACACGCACACACACGCACACACACGTGAGCTACAACTGGTAAAGAGATGCTCTCATCTTGTTTGAAAAACACTGCATGTGACAGTTTTTGCAAAGATAAAGAAGATTTCTGCAGATTTAGTCCGACCCTTTTCTCAGGTTCACCTGCACATAAACTTGTAAAGATCTTGCTGATGCTGCTCCTCAAATCTTGACGTAAGGCGCCGCCTAAGCATCTTCTCTTCTGCTGCGCATTGGCCCAGCAAGCCACAGCAATGACTGGGGTGTATATGTTTCTCCTCTTATGAATTATGAACACAGTTAGCTCTTTTGTTTATGAATTATTACTGATCTGCCTGCCTCCACAGGATAGTTGCTGGAACAAATGCATTTACACCCGAACCAATCGCATTATTGCCTTTTTATTTTCCTACGTATTCGTTTTATCGAGAGCAAGTTGTTTGGGGTCGAGCACAAAACAAAACAACTCATTTCAGAAACATGCTTTTCATTAGGAGGAAACAAATGTTTATTTTACCACCATTTTGTGAGGAGTCATGAATAAATATGATGTTTGTCTCTGAGGTAAATAATACAACAATGGAGCAGCAGAACAGAAGAGATGGAGATGCAACAGAGAAGTGGTTTGGCTCTCTGTGGACCTCTGGTCACAGCCGAAGAGGAGATTGTAGGCTGCTGTGTTCTATAGGAGGTATTCCCAGGATTAGAGATTAGGTTCACTGTAACTGTTTTATAATAACAGTCTAGTGAGAAATGCATGATGGGGGTTACTCTAGACAGGAAGAAAATAAAAAAAAGCAAGACAAACACAGAGAGGTCATGAATATGGAATGTGTGTTCCTTGTGATTTAAATATTCATGACATGACGATTAGTATGTCATAACGGCATTATCAGCTTCAGCAGCCAAAAGACGAGAAAACTCTGGCTTGATTGATCTCATCAGGACATCATCAATAATGGATAACTTCAATCACAGCACTGGGAGCGCACACTCGCACACACGCAGGCATGCACTCGCACACACCCCACAAGCGCAGACAATTACGACACAACCTGTAATTTAAACCTGCCGTTAAATCAGTCTTCCTCCCAATGCAAACACATCATCGCGCCGTGATTCACCCTCTCTGGTCATGGAGTGAGGAAAATATTTATAAAAATGTTTAAATGTACTAATTGAGCTCTACAGACTGGAGTACCGTCAATCCTCATGACAAGATGCTGGTGTCAAGTATCTCGTCGAGCGATAAAGTATATATACCACTGAGAACAACAAGGCCTCCAAAGTAAACAGCAAATTTGATTATTTCTGATGCCACTCCTATTGGCAGAATGACATAAATGAAGCTGTTTTCTAATCTGAGGCAGTTGTAATTAAGGTTATAGTCAGGTGATGCACTATTCATAGCTAAACATAAGCAGAATTGTGTTTTGTTGATGCATCCAACCACCCCACCTTCTGTGGTCTTTCTGGCTTTGTCCAGCAACACATTATTGCATCTTTTACTTGATATGGAGAATTAAAAATGTGGCTTCTGTGAGGTTTTGTCACTTAAATATAAACATTTTTAGGGGAAATGTTCTGACAGTGTCAGGACCTTTTCCACAATGGTTCAGGGGGTAAATTTACGTAATGTAGATTTCTATTAATGAAAATAGTTTTTCTTTTTAACTGACATCCTTTGCTCATTCATTAATTACCAGCAATGGTTTCCATTTTGATCCACTGGTAAAAAAAAACAATTAGGCCTGATCTAAAACAGTATCAAACAGTGTGTTTGCACAATCTAACAATATCACTTATTGAGTTTGACTAGGCTCTCTGGGTTGCAAACTTACCAAAATCCTAAAAAGATGAGCTGCAAATGTGACCCTTAACTGTAATATAGTACAGTAACATCCAGAAAAATTGCAAAAATCCTTATGCCGTTGGTGATAATGATTTAAGTAACATCCACACTTTTGGACAACTTTTGGACCTGGTATTATATTCAATTCAATTCAATTCAATTCAATTCAATTTTATTTATATAGCGTCAATAACAATACAAATCGTCTCAAGACGCTTTACAAAAACACAGCAGTAAACATTCTACATAGTAATAGCACAGAATTGCATGACTAGTAGTAGATAGGAAATTAGAGGGCAAGAGCTCTGTGCCAGAGAAAAGAAAG
>JASGAT010377279.1:0-10974 GCA_030220025.1 Chelon auratus | reverse complement strand
ACAGGGAATCTTAACACAGAACCATGACAGAAATATGGGTTAGTTGTCAGTTTTAATATTCATTTATTTTTAACAAATCAAATTGTGATCTGATTTCCCCATTTGCAGGTGCACATCATTTTGTCCATGGTTTTGATTGGTTGAGACACAATTTGATTAGTTTAAATTGTGTTTGGGGTCTGGGGACCAACTGCATCAGATCTTCAATGCCTGGAAGTATATATGTATACAACATGTTTTGTTGACCCCTCCATCGACCCCCAAACTCCTCCCTACATGGACTTTGCTCTCTTTTGCCACTGGCATGATTATTCTGTCTGCTAGAGAGTTTGGTCTATTAAACATATGCTGCTTTGGGTAATTTGGTGAAACCACTGCTGACTTTTGTCTTTTTGTGAGGACTATCTATAGGACTAAATTAACCTGGTGACCTCTGGTAGCTTGAAGGGGAATTACTGTTTTTTACAACCTGGACCTTATTTCTGGCATAAAATGCGATGGTTTACTTACCCACATAACTTGTGGTGTCATTTGGAGTTGTTAGGACGATATTTAGATTATATCCATATAGTGGGAATGACTGGGGCACCGAAACACATTGTCTAAATAACACATTATCTGCAGAGAAACTCGTTAATTTCACCAATATTTTGTTATGATATGCTAGTGCTATTCGCCGTTGAGTCCAGAGTTACCTGTTATCTATTCGCGGACGTGCAGAGATTTGTTGTTCTTTGGCCGGGTTTTCCTCTCTCTGCCTCCGCGTCCTCCTTTCAATGAGCTCTTCATCCGTATATTCTGGCTCAAAACGGTAAGGAGGTCCATTATAAACAAAGTTGTCATCCACAGCCTCAGAATCGGAAAAATATTTAGACATGTTGCAAAAAACTAGCAGTAGCAAATTACAGGTAAACAAACTGACCGTCGTGGGTGTGCGAGGTCCTCAGAGATGATATCATCCAGGTCAGAGGTTAGTAGGTCAATCTACAGACCCCGGATGATGATAACAGGTAACTCCGGACTCAATGGAGAATAGCACTAGCGTATCATAACAAAATATTGGCGAAATTAACAACTTTTGCGGTAGATAATGCGTTATTTAGAGGCTGCGTTTCGGTACCCCATTCACTCCCACTATATGGATATACGGTGATCTAAATATCTTCCGAAGGACTCCAAATGACCCCAAAGTTATATGGTTGAGTAAACAATCGAGTTTTATGCCAGAAATAAGGTCCATGTTGTAAAAAAACGGTAACTCAACTTTAAAGGTGATTCCTAGAGGGATGAGAAACTATGGTTTGTGGTTTGAACTGCACATTCGGCGTTTGAAGGAGCATACCTGAACAATCGACACAAGACACAAGACCCCCTTGAGACTTAGGCCACGTCCACATGTACAAAAACGATCTTTACCCCTTCCGTTTTCCCTGGCATCGTTTCAAGAATATCTGCGTCCACACGGATCCGTTTCAACACGACTGAAAACGCTACTTCATATTCCAGGCCTATAGGTGGCGCTGTTTCAGTTTCAGAAATTCACCAAAAACGGAGAGGAAGAGGCGGAGCATGCGCATAAAGCTTGAGCGCTGTTTACAAATCAGCTTTAGAAGAAACCAAACTCAAGGAGAAATGATATTTTGCCCTAGTAACCATAATAGGCTCAATATCTTCTCCAGCAGGAACAGGAGCATGTAGTCCACCATTGTTGTTGATGTTGTTATGAGACGTCTCGCGGCATATAAGAGCTGGAAGGCTGCTCAAATGGTGTGGCCATGACATCATCGAAACGCACTTCTCCGTTTTTGCCGTCCACATGAAAATTTCCGGAAATTTTCCGGAATTTATTCGGTTTCAGAAAAGTGCATTTTAGGGCAATGCATTTACAGGATTTGTGTGGACAATCGGCCAAAACGATGCAAAACATCTGCTTTTAGACCAAAAAGCGTCTCCGTGTGGACGGCCCCTCAAACCACAAATGCTAATGACAGTGCCTGGGAAACAGGATTGGGGGGGGGGCATCTACCTGCTAGATGGACTAGCAGGTAGGAGGGAGCATTTATAAATACCAAGTTTTCAAACTTTGGACCTACATACTTGGTAGTTTGAACTTGACAAGTTTGATTCTGAAGTTCAGACTCTGAAGGACTGGAGGACTCAAGGCGGTTCATTCTGCCACTGGAATGCTTGAATACTTTTTTGAATACGTGGTTGTAGCAAGTGCGCCCTACAATGCATAAACAATATAAATACAAAGTGGGCAGGTCAAGAACATATTTTGTTAATTGGACTATAATTAGCCAGATGCATACTTTCAGTTTGAGCGGTACTTGGAAGGCAAGTGATCCAGTTTCTAGAAAGGGGTGGAGTTGACCTAAACTTAACACTCAACTGACATAATAACCCAGTGGGGGAGGGGGAAGGGGAGAGACAGACAGTATAGGAAACCAGGCCAGAGGCTAACAGACACACCACATGGCGCAAGAAATATATAATATCATAAAGGAAATTGTACATTTTATTTGATTAAAATTGACGTGCATCAACACAATATTACAGAGTTATCAAATTTTGCCATGCTCCAGTTTTTCCTGTCATCTTCTCTCACACTAAAACAAACATACTACGTTGTTTTGCCACCTGCAGCACTTCATGTTGTTTCTAAAAACACCTTTGAGTACCAGGATACTCTGTGTGAAAAGATTCACTCAGTGGAACAGAAATTGCAGTGTCTCTGACATGGATTCAATCCATCAATGCAGTGCCTTACGTGAGCATGAAGGGGAAATCCCAAACCTGCGGCTCTACATCAGGGGGGTCAAACTAATTTTAGTTCAGGGGCCACATACAACCCAAGTTGATTTCATGGGACCATTAACATATTAATATAATAATCTATTAAATAACAACAACTGCAAATTCTTCCCTTTGTTTTGTTACAGGTTACAAGGGGAGGTACAAGTAGATTATGAAAATGTTCACAGCACCCACCTAGACCAGACCAGACACCCCCACCCCATAGCAATGACACTCCTTGATGGCAGCAGACATCCCCAGCAGGATGCAGCCTGACACAGGCCCACACACAAAAACGCTTTAGGAACAACTAAAAAAAACGTGAAGAACATCACAAGGTGTTGACCTGGCCTCCAGATTCACTAGATCCCAAACTGATCAAGTATCTGTGGGATGATCTGTTGGAAACACAAGATTTTTTTCTCCTAACTACATTGGCAACATGACATGCTCGTTGGGTTAATTTTAATTTTATTTTAAACTGGCTGTAGGTGTGCATGTGAAAATGCCTTTCATGTTTCCGCCCCTCCTTGAAACTTGTCATATCACATCTTGCCAGCCACCATGCACACAAAGAAATGTACAGCATTCATAGCAACCGGAGCGAAATGATCAACTCAAGAGTTACAGTTGCTCATAGTTACGATGCTCTGACAGTTTCCTCTTTAATTCATTATCAGAGCTTTAAAACAACCCTCTCAGTGGGATTGAAAGGTCCTCCCAGTCACTGTGGATGAGGCCGCTACGTCTGATGACGGATGTTTCTTATTCTTATTCTGATAGTAGCGCATACAGCGATATAAACAGTTTAATATGTCCATCAAAGCTATCAGCGTTTACTATACCACACACGGCCAGAATTGTGTCTTGGTTTGTTTGTCTTGGCAACGACTTCAATGAGCTTGTCTGACATGTTGAGACTCAGAAGTTGTAACGTAAGTGTTCCTCGAACGCCACTGCCGTGAGTTATCTCAGTCTCCTTGTGATATGTTTGTCTTTGTGTCACCCATAAGCAAATGGCCCAGATAAGCAAACAGAGAAAAAAAAAGGCAGAATCAGCAAATCAGTCAAGGTAACCGAGGGAATAATTAAACCTGTTAAGTGACCGCCAGTACTGAGCGTCCCTTACTATATTTCAGGAAGTGTTTTGTGTCGCATGTTTCCCATAGTTGGATATAACAGGTTTGGCAGCTCCTTGGCCTACTATTGTGCAGTCGTGACTCTCGAGCGCATACACTGAACAATTACAGCAGAAGACAGAGAAGAAGAGTCATGGTAAGGAGGCTGGTTAATGTGTTTTTTATGTGAATTGGCTTTTATACAGGTGCTTTATTAGCATTTTAACAATGGGCTCACTGGAAAGAGAAGCTGCCTCACACTCTGAGCTCTTTTCTTCTTATCTGTTTGCGCGGCGTCATCTCAACACTGAGCTCATCTGTTTGCTTTGACTCCGGCATCACTGTTAACTTAAGCTTTTACAGTATTTACGCTGGGTTTTCTGTGACATTGCTGAATATCGTCTGCTCGGGAGGCTCTACTAATCTCCCGTGATTGTTTCTTGACATGAAAGCGTGTCAAAGCGCATCGGGTAAAATTAGTCGTTGGGGATAAAGGTTTTTTTTAAAAAAAAATTATTAATTAATTATTGATTAAGTTTCTGGAAATAATAGTCAAGAATCTTTTGGTGATGTTTACCTAAAATTGTTTAATGGACTGGGTCTAAGCAAAGATGAGGTAAATGTAATGATATTAATAATCTAATATTTTATTTGTGGGCGCCTTTAAGTCTTGCAAAGTCACCTTATATAAAACAGCAATACGTAAGACATCACAAGAATACAGCATACAATGCAATAGAATAAAAGCAGATTTAAAAGTACATAGAAATGAGATGAGATGGAAAGTGCGTTAAATGGTGTACGCTGTTTCAACAGGATGTGAGGGTCAATGTTTTGAATGTCAGGTGGGGAGAGTGCTCTAAAACCCATGATGGGCAGTTGGGCAGGTGGTACAATGTGCTAGATAACGCATGAGATTGCGGTTCTGCTGTGGATTTAGGCCAGTCTGACTCCGTTGTGTCGTTGAGGGGGCTCTCTGGGTTGAACTGTCTGCCTCAGATGACCTTGTTCTTTTTGTGGCCGATGATAGCTCTCAGGACTTTGGCTGTGTCTAATATGAAACCTCTAGAGAGTACTTTGTGCATACCTGTGCAGTATATGGTATAGTACAACTCACAAAAGGAATCTATAGCCAAAGGTTGAAATGAAATAACTATAATATTAGCATTAGCAGACGTGCTTTGTATGATCTTAACAGTCTATATTTGTGTTTGGATGATGGTGAAAAGTTTAAATCGATTAGAAAGTAACAAAAAAGCCCTTTTACTGCAATTTTACACTCTCTTTTTAAACCGTATTTTGTTATGAACACGTCTTGACGAGCTGTCGCGTCTTTAGTTGAGACTGCTACGGAGAACTCTTTATTAAATGAAGAAATTATAGGTCCGTTTTTCAGATAAAAACAGGACAAATACAGAAAAGCACGCAAGGAAAGGTTAATTCTGAACTGTTTTTCACATCTGAACGTGTGCGTTTAAACTTCAGAGAAGAGACCACGCTTAAGTATGAGCTTTCCATTCTCTGTTGCATCAAGTATCAGCTTATACACCATGTAATATCACAACACAAAGAATGATTCAAGCTTTGTCAAAGCAAAATCTGTCTATTTTCTTTTTTATATCATTCTCTTTCCTTCCATATTGTTAGCTTCTGTTTGGTGCAAGTGATTTAAATGTCCTGTAAATTCTGTAACTGCAGCTGAACTTACTGCACAATACCGTATGCAAAGTTTTGTGATGTGCTTTGCTCTCTGTGTTAGCTTGCTCTTCCACATAACGTACTGTTTAAATACGCTAACCTAAACCTAAATTCTGCGTCTTCCTTTTATCACGTATTTATTTCACAACTTTACTAATGTTGTCTGAGTCCAGTAAAGCTCACGGCCTACATCAGTAGCATTAAAGTGCACACTCTTGTAAAAGGAGCTTTTTTTGGTCATTACATGAAAGTAAAAATTGCCAACCGTTTCCATATTCCACCGTTTGCGTATTGACAAACCCAGGATTTTTACATTATTGCATTTCGCCATATCTGCGGGTCCCTAATCTTCTGATGGAAACTTATGACGAAGGAGATCCTCTAACCCCGATTAAACAGATTTTAATCATGCGTCATGAATGCCTTTGTTAGGTGCTGCTCCTGTGAACCGACTACCGTTCTCGGACGCAAATAGCTTCTGATGACATGACATTTATTCCCTCGCTGACAGCAGAACAATGCTTTGCTTTTAAGTCATTGTAAAGGCTTTGGATTACCACAACAAAAGCACATTAAGTTCTGCATGCCACTGGGAACACCCACACAATTACAAGCGCCGTCCTTCATCCTTCAGAAGCATCCTAACGTCAGTGTCTTCCTGGGTTTCTGAACAGGGCTCCTTTCTGTCGTCTCAAACATGAAACATCCTCCGATGGTAAACCAGCCAGCAGAGCCAAGGCTATGCGGAAGCACCTCTTTGCAGTGCAATTAAAGTTCTTTTAACCAAGCAGACAAACCATCCAAGGTGGGTACACTGGAAAACAATGTTAGATTTGTATGTATGTGCATTGTATGTGAATTAAACGTTTCAAAAAAATATATATTATAATTTGTCCGTTGTATCTGAGACACTGATTCTAAAATGCCACTTGAGATCTAACACTTTAAAGCACAGGTGTCAAACATACGGCCCGCAGACTGAAAGCGGCCCGCCAGAGGGTCTAATATGGCCTGCAGCGAGAAGACTTTAATCCGTCAATGAATATAACTCCTGTTCCTGATTTGTCCACTGTTTTAGTCAGAGAAGTGGACAGAACACAACATTGAGTCCCAGGACTGAACAGCAGACAGCCATGTGCCCAGATTGCACTTATTTAACTAGATAAGTAGTTAAAAGTAAAGTAAAACAAGAACTAAAACTGGAGCTACTTCCAGAAGTATAACACCAGAAATGCATCAGAAAACACCCGGTGCTTTAAAAAACAGTGCAAAGAAACACAAGCTATTACTTTTTTCATTTATTTTTCAAGGTGAAGATGCATTTCGGCAATAAACATCCAACCCCTGGGCTTTACAATTCTGCCAACAAGGCTGTATGTTTTGTGGCATGTCTTGGCTGCCTGCAGCAACTACTGCATTATGTTTTGTCAACGGCAACGGCAAAGCTTTTTAAATCTGCTGCAGTGCTATTTATGTGCCGCATCATCATCCAGCTCATCAGAAACTAAATTTTAATGCCAGAAACAGGCAGCAGGATTGTGTTTTTTAAAAAATCTGATTGAGCCAGTTAACGTTGACGGTATTGTTGAAAGAGGAACTTTACATGAGGCGTCAAAAGAATGTGGAATGTAAAAAGTTCTAAAAGTAGTAACGATACACATAATGAGCTGCGGGCTCACGACACTGTTTGTTGTCTTCTCTAAAGGGAATGGCAGTACTTAAGAATGCCTTGACGATCATTGCCCTTCTGGTGATACTTATCATTTTGGATACAAGGAACTTCAAGGAATTTTCACACCAGGTTTTACCGGTAGGTTCACTGTTGTTTATTTACTCTCCTGAACATAAAATATGGGTTCAAGGCTTTTGTTTAAAATCATATATATGTGCTCTTTTTGTTTCAGGAACACAACGCAGAAGAACTCTCTGTACCCCTTCCTCACAACCGGCATAAACGAAGTGGTTAGTTTGATGAATTAAGATAACTGAAAATTAATTTAACATTTTGATCATTTGATATTTTGGAAAATGCAATACAACTTCTCTGTGTGTATGTGTATGCACCACTCTCGTTGTGTGTGTAGTATGGTATGTCCTATATACCGTACCGTAGGTATCGCATCCCGGCTTGTGAGAAGCATTTTTCATGTTTTAGTGGAGCTCTGCAACATTTTTATAAAGGTACACAATGTCGGATTTTGTGCTACTTTTAAATCTTCTAACAACATAAATGCCAAGACAAAGACTTAGATAAACTTTATTGATCCACAAGGGAAATTGCTTGGTTACAATAGCTTAGTTGCACATAAAAGAAGAACCACAAGTAAAAGAAAGATTAAATAAAATCTAAGTAAATCTAGTTAAATAAAAATAGTATAAGCAAAAACATGTTCAGAATTAGCATATGAACAAATGTACAAGAAAAACAGACAGAAGAATATATATTATATACATAGGAATGATAGTAAGGTGCAGTAGTGTCCATTCACATGAATAACATGGAGTTATCTTGTTGTTGTCTGGATAGAGTTTGGTTTGAATTAAGTCCTGTAGCGTTCAGTGTGGGAGAATGAGCTCCACTGTCCCTCTATTGTCTGGTGTAGTGGATGAGGTGGATTGTCCATGATGGAGAGCAGATTGTCCAGCGTCCTCCTGTCCCTCAGACAACAAGACAAACGTTTCCAGCTTCCTGCCAATAACATGTCCAGCCTTTCGGATCAATTTGTCGATCCCACTTATGTCTTTTTTGCTGGTGCTGCTCCCCCAACAAACCACAGCAAAGTACAGGGCGCTAGCAACAACAGACTGGTAGAACATCTCCAGCAACTTCCTGCATACATTGAAACACCTCTGAGCTTTGTGCCTCCAGTCCAGTCTGCTGTTAATGTGGACTCCCAGCTACTTGTAGTGGTCCACTACTTCCGCCTCCAGGCCCTGGATCGTGATGGGCTCCGCTGGTGTCCTCTTCTAAAGCAAAATGAAATAACATAATAACTGCAGGTGTCCTCTAAAGCAGGAGGAAATGACATTCTATGGGTGAAAACAAAAAAACAAAAAAACTACGACTACTCATTTTGTGTGTATAGGGCACATTGATTAACGTTTACTCTTCACCAGGTAATCTGGTCTTTTTCAAAAAATAAGATTATCTACTAAAATCTAACAAATAAATACAAATCTAAATAATAATCTAAATAATTTAAGGAATAATTAAATAATTTAAACTAGGCTACAACTTTGTCTATCGCTGCTAGCTAGAAGCTTCCAGGAAATGCAACCAGAGGACAAGCGATACCAGACGAACAAACCAGGCGTGCATGGTTCATTATCAGTTAAGACCAAGACATGAAGTTTAAATTTCTATCCCAAAATGAAAATGTTTTAATTACTTACACTGTTCCGACATCGATGCATTAACAATTTAAATAGGGCGTTTAAAAAAAGTATTTATTGAAAACAGTGAAAACCTCCCCCTCTTTTCATTATCCTACATGGTACAGTCTGATAACTGCCGTGAGCCATAGATTGAATCTCTTCACGTCGTCATGTTTGACAGTTAGAAGTGTACACTTGTTGGTAACAAACAGGAGCTTAGGCAATGTACTCTGCAACGGAGAATTTGTAATATACTTTACTGTATAACTATACTATTAGCTTAGTTGGTTAAATTCGTACTTTTTACCATGGACTTCTGTGTGAAAGTCGACTTCCCTGTTATGTCGGCCTCAAGTGGCCATTAGAGGAAATGCAGTTTGTGGCTTTTCCCACATAGGCCTTATTTTTCAGGTTGCTCCTTGACAGTTGGAAATTTCTATGAAAACAAAAAAAAAAAAGAAAGAAAATATGTTAATTATTTACACTGTTCCAACATTGACAAATTAACATTTTAAATAATTAGTGTGTTGAAAACCTCCCCCTCTTTTCTTTATCCAACATGGTACAGTCAGACAGATAATCTCTCACGTCATGTTTGACAGTTAGAAGTCTACGCCTGTTGGTTACAAACAATTTAAGAAACAAACATTGACGAAAGGAAGTTCATTTGAATGGGTAAATTAATTTGAATGCGGGTTTAGTTATTTCATTGGCGGGTCATCGGGACGATATACCGAAATTACTTGAGTCAGTGTAAGAAATTATGTTAGCAAGCTGGCATCCTAATATACTGTACTGTATAACCATACTGTTAGTTTAGTTTGTTAAATTGGTCCTTTTTAACATGCACCTCTGTGTGAAAGTCGACTTTCCTGTTATGTCGACCTCAAGTGGCCAGTAGAGGAAATGCAGTCTTAGTTTTAAGGTTGCTCATTAGTTATTACATGGCACTTTGAAATATATATATATATTTAACTAAATAAACAGTGTCGTTTATGACTATTAAGCATTTCTAACAAACGAAACTGCCAGAAACTGTGTATAAACTAAACTTAAGTGAGCTCTGATAATTGTAGTGGATAGACCTCCTGTCCTGAAGGTGGACATCTACTACAACAGTCTTGATGTCCTGTGTCAATGTGGCCATCTTGTTGATGTATTGGATGGTGCTACCTTGTCTCTTGGTTGTAGCATACAGACATAAGAATGCTATCATTTCAACTTTCAGCCAACTTTACCACGCAGCAATTGCATATCTACGCAACAAAAGCATTACAGCATTTTTATTTACCTGAGAAAACGTCTTTTACAAATATTTAGCATTTGCATGTGCAGATTTTCTTGGTTAAGCTTCTCTGACTACTACTCTGCGTTTGCTCTCTATTTCCCAAGGCATTGTGTCCTGAGTGAATAGTTGTGGACAAACGTCTTGATGTTTTGTTTTTATTTCTGTCTTTGCAGTGTCTTCTGACCCAACGAATTACACCGTTGATCTTGTGCTGAATGTGTCTGATATTGAGTCATTTGGGCTAGTTCTGTCTGCCTTCAATTCTGCTAGTTTTCCCATACAACTTGAGAACAACACAAATATCACTGAGGTTACCGTCACAACAGGTCAGTGGGCAGTCCCAAACTCCTTTGATCAATCTGAAAGCAAGTGGTGTTTTTAGTCTGTAAATACAAATCTTCTTCTCTTCTCTAGTGTGTGCCACAACGTTAACTGGCTTCCAGTGTAGATGTCTAGGCCAGTTTGCTTGGCCACTCAACACCTGTGTCACATATGGACCCTGTGATAACATAACCAGTGGAATCTGTAAATGCATCAATGCCGTTCCAGATGATGGCCAGTTCTGCCAGCCGATATCAGGTAATCAATCTATTATTCCCAGTGAATACAGATGTATATATTTCTTGTTACTGATATTAATTACTATTGGCTGCCCGAGAGCAATAGGTGTTATAGACTGCAACAAACTGTACTCAACGT
>JASGAT010377276.1:0-18990 GCA_030220025.1 Chelon auratus | reverse complement strand
ACCGATATCGATACTTTTCAATAATTAAGGTGGATGGAAGAAGGAAGAATATTTGTCCATTTTGGTTTTGTTAACATGTCTAAGAGTATACAAATGTGATTGCTAGTTTGCAACCAGCAGAATACAGATATATGAATACAAATAGAATGTTAACCCCAATACTTAGGGTTATGTTTTGTTAATAATCTTTTATTAGATTTGCTAATAAAAGATTATTTTGAAAGGTGTATAGATTTATTTTGTCATTTCATTTGCTGGGCGGCACAGTGGCGAGGTGGTTAGCACTGATCCCTCCCAGCAAGAAGTAACCGGTTCGAATCCATGATAGACTGGCGACCTGTCCAGGGTGTACTCTGCCTCTCGCCCGATGACAGCTGGGATAGGCTCCAGCAAACCCCCGCGACCCTTAACAGGAATAACCGGGTATAGAAAATGAATGAATTTCATTTGTTTTCACAAACGGTGGCCTTGGCTTAAGATTTTGTTCAATAATAAAATAAGTCTGCAAACTTCATTCTTTGTTCTGCTTACTTGATTTTTTTAGTGCAATCGGTTTCCTAGATTCTTTTAAGTAAGCTCAACTTGTCACATTTTAGAGTGTACTGTGTTTTTATTAGTGACGTCATCGACTAGTCGACGTCGACTTGACTTTCACCGCATATTAGTCGACAATCAATTCATTCAACAATCATTTCATCATCAGTGCATTAATCTAATTGATTTATGTTTACTGGTCATTTTAGCATGTCCATTAATACAGCGAAGTCATGCCTTGTTTCCCCGGAACAGTGAAATTCATTCCAGCTTCCTATATTGTATACCAGGCTTTGATCATCTTTGATCATTGGCTCATCTCTGATCACAGACTTCCTGTCTGACGGGAGGCAGCATGTGAGGCTGGGAAAACACATCTCAGTCTCCCGTACCATCAGCATGGGTTCCCCTCAAGGCTGTGTCCTTTATCGTCTGCTCTTCTCCCTGTACACGAACAGCTGCGCCTCCCATCACGAGTCTGTCAAGCTCCCGAAGTTTGCGGATGACACCACCCTCATCGGGCTCATCTCAGATGGAGATGAGACCGCCTACAGATTGGAGATTGACCGCCTGGTGACTTGTTGTAGCTGTAACAACCTGGAGTTGAACGTTGCCAAGACAGTGGAGAAGGATCGTGGAATACAGAAAGAACACAGCCCCACTCCTCCCCATGATCCTGTGTGACTCTACAGTCAACACTGTGGAGTCCTTCTACCATCATCACCTTCATCTCCCAGGACCTCAAATGGGAGCTGAACATCAGCGCCCTAATCCAAAAAGCACAGCAGAGGATGTACTTCCTGCGGCAGCTGAAGAAATTCAACCTGCCAAAGACAATGATGGTTCACTTCTACACTGCCATCATTGAGTCCATCCTCACCAACTCCATCACCACCTGCTAGCGTGTCATTCGCTCTGCAGAGAAGGTGAAAGGCTGCAGTCTGAAGTCTCTCGACATTTCTTTTGTGTATTTGAGTGTGTATATATTTCCTATTGCTATTTTATTTTATTAGTTTTTTTTATTTATGCATACTGTGTGCAACAACGCCAAAGCAAATTCCGTGTATGTATGTACATACTTGATTCTCTGATTCTGATTCTGAAGTAGACAGTGTTGGCAGAGCTAGTTGGTGAACCACTGCAGCTGGCCAGAAAACTTGTTTGCCAGCTGGGAACATGCTCAGCCTAGTCACATTTGCTCTGTGCTTCATTTAGTTCATTAAATAGTTACTGAAGAGGAGCCAGCTTGTGAGCTCAGTCGAACACTAGGCCTGTCACAGTTGTAACATAATCACCTGATTGTAGTTACTTGAACTGTCAGCAGTCATTTGTCTCTTCACCTGCAAAAAAAAAAAACAAAAACAGAAAACTGAAAACAGAAAACAGAACTGTCACGTTTCCATCACTATTTCCACATCCTGGTTTAACTGGAGTGCAGTTCACCAAACTGGTGGTTGACCATTTTCTGGTGTCGTGCCGTCAGTGACGTCTGTCTGAGGCCCTAGTTTGGGAGGTGTGTTCCTGCCACTTTGGTACTAGTTGGGCATCTGTCTCTAGCTTTTCTGCCAACTGAGCATGTTGAATCAACAAACAATCTGGTGAGGGAGTGTAGCACCCTATAATGTAATAATTTCCTGATAATGTAATAAAATTTGCACTTAACTCGATCGAAAATGTAATAAAACCCAATAATGTAATAACTTAACCAATAATGTAATAAACTGAGGCCAACTCTGTACAACGGTTCTCTTCTTAGCATCCTAGCCACCCAGCTGATAGTTATGAGTAGATATTCAAATTATCCACAAGAGTCATTTCCTTTCATGCACGTGCAGAACATATGTGCCACTGGGTAACTGGTTGTTTTATTTTTTTGCAGTGTGTTCAAGTGAAGGTTTTTGGCACAAGCTCAGGTAACTAGAGTTACCATCACAGTCGACCTTTGTTGGTAATAGTTTTTGGATGTCTGTTTGATAACCTCCTTGTCATTCGCGTCTTTAAACCATGCCTCTTCATAATTTACAGTATAACCTTCTGTGTTAGCAGTGTGTGTAGTTGTACAGCACAGTGCTGTCTGAGTGCTCACAAAATCTGCGATAAGCACACTCAGACAGTCTGGATAATTCATTGACTTAGACAAAGTCAATTACAAAGCGGTGCCTGTGTCGGTTCTGTGCAACCTTTCTCTCTGCAGAATTATATTAAGTGTAGACTGTGTTCTGCCACGTGCAGTGCACGTCTCTCTTGTATCATTTGTGTATGATTGCAGAAGTTGTACTAAGTAAGTGACCTCTGGTTTGTTGATGGGGAGTTGCTGGGATCCTCCCTCTGGGATGATGAATGGCTACAATAACTGTCTGTCAGCGGCTGAGGAAGGGAGAGCTGAGGAGGCTGACTTATGCAGGGGACTCTAAACTAGAAAGAAAAGGAAAAGTGGTGGAGTAGTGTTCATTCATTCATTCATTCATTCATCTTCTGTTAACGCTTGTCCTGTGAAGGGTCGCGGGGGTGGGGGTGGTGGTGGTGGGGGATTAGACTACTCTCAGTGTGCCCACCCACAATGTGGAATTTTATTTAATTTTTTTTACAAACATTCCGCAAACATATCTTACTCACCTTTATTACTGTGAGAAAATGAGATATTTTATTTATTCCAAATTTAATGAACACAGCACAGTGAACACCATGAGATAAAACAGCTATTGCTCTTCTATTTATAAAGATGGAACTGTGCCTTATCCGTTAGCATTGAGGTAATTTGGGAGAATTTCGAAAATCGTTGAGCTGCACTGTTTTATGGCAGTACTGTATTTACAGGACTATCTTGTTTTGCCATCTGGTCATATTTAAAATAACTGCTGTAATGGATTCCTGATGAATTCCTGCCTCTAGCAAGGGACTAGTTTGAAGCATATTTGTAGCATATTACTAGTTAGTGCTAGCTTCTCTATTCATGGCAGGATGAATCCCAGGTCCAGCATTTGTGGTTGGGCGTCAGTGGACTCTTGATGGCGTTGTTCCTCCAGACGCTCAGAAACCAACCTGCACTGATGACATGATGAATAGCTAATCAGCAGCATGTCTTTGTTTAGTAAAAATGCAAGAAATTACCAGTACAATGTTCAAAACTGTGCCAACATAGGCTCAAGCTATCTGGTAATGGACTGTTTTTTTCTTTCACTTCTCCCCTTGTGTTTTCTATGACACATTCTGGGCTTTCTGAATCCATCTCATTCAATTCAGCTTTTCTTGTATTGGTTTTTGTGGTTGCCACAGTCACAAATTCAGCCATTTTTAGGTAGCTAGTAGTCGTGCGAATTCATGAAAAGGACAGCTTCCCTTTTGTAATTTGTGCTTACACAGGGTGGCGTGGAGGCAGCTAATTGGTTAAGCCACACGTAAACACCAATTGAGATGGACAGATGGACGGAGATCAGACAATGCCAGCAGAGCAGAGTCTTTGTGTTGTTGCACTTCCATTAAGTCCAGATAGTTTACTTGGTGCTGGGTAGCACCATGCAACATCTGCTAGTGAGTCACAGAAGTGGAAAGAGGTCTGGTATTCCCCAAACATCTTTCTTCAGGGAGCATCTGTGAACAAACAGATTTTAGTAACCGATAAGGGAGCTAATTTGTTTCACTTGCACGATTCTTTCACACTGTCTGTGTTAATATACAGAGTGTGAGCAGAATGCATTATCAGCCCTACCACATGCTCATGGTTTGATGAGTATTTTTGTTGCATTATTTAATCTTTTACAAGTTCATTAATAAGTGTGAAAAAAAGTTTCTTTTTCAATTTATATTTTCTCTGCACCTTACACATGCTATATATAGTGCCAACATGAGTTGGATAGTTGTTAATGTATGTTTTGCCTGAATATGACACAAAATAGCCCCATATAACAGTGACTAGAAAGGTTGGAATGTAAATATAAAAATCAAGCATATCATTATAGCACAGTGGTTCCCAAACCTTTTCTGCTGGGACCCCCTTAGGTACATAAGAAAATCTTCACCCCCCCACCCTTCTAATAAAACCTATGCTTCATAGTAATGGATCATCTTTCCATTGTTCTAAGCATGTTTTAATTTACCAAGAGCAACCAACAAACATACCACACCGGCAAGACTGTAAGTTTGCCCTGATTATAAAATGAATCCCTTTTTTCCAACAGCCGTATTTGACGCAAAAGATATTTTGAGGACGGGAAATAATGAGCAGGGAAAGTTTCTCTGAAAGGAGGTGAGAGTAGAGTTGTTATGATCAAATTACAGAGACAGACAAGGCAAAAAACACCAGTGGGAAATCCAAAATCCGGAATTTAAGAGAGAGAGTCTTTTTCAAGATTGAAACAATTGATTAAACATGGTGCAATATGGTGTTATGAATTTTAGGGTTGATGAAGGGGCGGCTGTGGCTCAGTAGGTAGAGCAGGTTGTCCACGAATCAGAGGGTTAGCGATCCGATCGCTGGAATGTGCTGAAGTGTCCTTGAGCAAGACGCTGAACCCTCAGTTGTTCCCAGTGTGTGGCACTGGTGTGTGTGCTTGTGTGAGCAAATGGGTAGATGTGTCTATGACTGTAAAGCGCTTTGGGTACCAATAGGTAGAAAAATGCTATATAAAAACAAGGGCATTTACCATGACACTGTGATATCCACATAGCTGTGAATTAAATCACAAACCAAAAGCTCAAACACAAAGCATAAACATTTCCCACGGAGTTAAAATTTCTCAGTTTCAATGGAAAATACACCCAGGTTGCCAAACAGTGCAATAATTTGTAGTCTATACAGTGTTTTTCATGCTGCAAGCCTGAGTCTGTATGTGAAGGTGTGAGATGCGCTGTGCAGCTGGCCATCTGTGGCTGGAAACACTCCGGTTCTGGTGTGGTGGTACTAGTGGCTCACTGTGGACCAGGCAGCAGCAGCAGCTGTTGTTTCTCAGTGTCATTGTAGTAAGGAGTGCGATTCAGGTAGACAGCTTGGAGGGAGAGGATGGAGGTGGGTTCAGAAAGGAGATGTCTTAACCTTCCCACCCCTATCGTGGGAAACAGACAGAGGGAACTATTGATGTGTTGAGACTCAGCCATGAGCCACGTCAAGCTTATGAGAATTTCTGCTGTGAAAGATTAATGATTACATTTAGAACTGCTGTTCTTCCTTTGCCTTACCATCCTCCCCGCTGCACACCACCCCGCATGCCAATAACCAGCCATGTGGGATCATTGCTATTCTACATGCTGTGCGTCCTGACTGATCCACTCTCTGCATAGAGAGAGTTTCACTGTTGCAGTGAGGTGCTGGCAGGACTGTATTAGCACTATGCGTGAAAATGTACACTGGTGAATGAAAGCAATTTTCGTGCCATGTAAGGCTTAGAATCTAGTTTTGACATTGTAATGGTTAAATATGAGCCAACAAGGGGTGGAAGGGATGAACTTGTCTGGAATTTTATTACAGCCACTTGTCAACACAATGCCATCTGTCCTGTGTGTTGCTATACAACATCTGGATAAACAGGAGGTTTTGCAGTGCTCAGACGGTTTTAAAACTGTTAATCCTGTTTTATGTTCTGCTCCATTATTTGTAGGCCTAAATACAGTCACTGAATCTATTCACCCCTTCACTTTTGACACTGTTTATTTTAAGGTAGATTATTAATTGGATGGCACTGCCAATTGCAGAAACGTGTGCAGTTTTATTAGACTTGAAATATCTAAAATATCTCTCATTAAAAATACCTAAATAAAAAGGGGTTGGTTAGGGTTTAAAAAAAACCTGACAGTTTAGGGTCCAACTGTGGCAAACTAACTTGGCTGGCCATAGTTCACTGTCACAGAGCTTCAGAACCCATGCAGAGATGTTAGAACATATCTGGCCTTTATGATTGAGTAGTTGAGTTAAAGGCACGTGACAACCTGCTTGGAGTTTATCACATGGCATTTAAACGACTCTGCAACCACAAGGAAAACAATCCCTTGTCTGGTAACACAAAATGTTTTGGGGAGAACTCCTAGCACTGTGCCTGCCCTATACACTGAAGCATGGTGGTGACAGAATCATGGATGAATCGATCTCTAAATATCCCTTCCAAGACCCAGACCATACTGAACACCTGTGGAGGAAAGCTCGTAGACATAGAATATGAAAGGATCTGCATCCTTGACCTGCTCCATCGGACTCTCTCACACTTGGACAGGGGGAATGCTGAGGATCATGTTTTTTAACTTTTCCATCACATTCAGCACCATCCAGCCCCTGTTAATGAGGGACAAGCTAACAAAGATGGGAGTGGACTCACACCTCAATTCCTGGATAGTGGACTACCTCACTGGGAGACCTCAGTATGTCAGGTTGAGGAACTGAACGTCCGTGACTATCATCAGCAGCAACAGACTGTGCTCTTCCCTGTCCTATTCACCCTGCACACCTCGGACTTTAAGTACAACACAGAGTTATGTCATATGCAGAAGTTCTCAGATAATACTGCAATAGTGGGGTGTATCAGGGATGGACGAGAACAAGAGGACAAGAATTGAAACGATCGTTTAATATCTGCCGGAAGCCGCACGATATGTTCTACCAGACAATCTAACTCCATTTTCTCGTTGTGTGTGCAGGATCCTGGCCACCGTGGGGGCTGACTTTGATCTGAGAACACTGAGGGCGGTGAGGGTATTGCGGCCCCTCAAACTGGTCTCTGGCATCCCAAGTAAGTTGACTTCTCTTTTAACGCTCACATTTCTGTCACATTTACTGCTGACCACTGATAACAATAATAATAATAATAATAATAATAATAATAATAATAATACGAACATAGCACATCTCCAGATACAAAATAAGAGTACAGTTTATCAGTCCACAACAGTCAACAGTCCATGATATTTTGTATTATGTTTGGACCATGTTGTCTTTTTCAGGGAGACAAACGGTGCCAGACTTGTTCATTTCTGTTTACTATGATGTTATAGATACTGCATGTAACCATGATTAATTAATGTTGATTAAGGTTGAAAGGCTTTTCTTTCACATCTGTTCTTTTATGATAAGTCACGTTGGTTCATCTGCCTCTCACCTACTGGTGAACTTCCTCAAAAGCTTGTTTTTCTTGACTTTCTCCAGGTCTTCAGGTGGTATTAAAGTCAATTATGAAAGCTATGGTACCGCTGCTGCAGATTGGCCTGCTGCTCTTCTTTGCCATCCTCATGTTCGCCATCATCGGCCTCGACTTCTACATGGGCAAGTTCCATCGCACCTGCTTCAGGAATGGCACAGGTATGCATGCTGGTCTTCTTTAATCCAATGTCTTTGTTGACAGTACTGTGCTGGTGGAGCCTTTCTGTATTTAATTATTTAGTGGTATAAACCTGATCATTGTGTTCCAGCTGTCAAAACATTTGATTGTAGGATAACCTACTAAGTGTTCTGCTAAGGGGCTTAATTTTGAAAAGACTTGATCCCGCCGGTCCTGACAGATGTTGTGACTAATGAATAAGAAGATGCCCTACTTCTATGGTTTACACCAATTAGACTCAAATTCCTCCAATATATGTAATGTGTGATGACAAAAGAGACTTGTGACAGGACTGCATCATAACATCACAGCTTTGCCTTCACTTTATTAACAAAAGATGATGGCAAACAGACTGAGGACTGTGACACACCAAGCTGATGGTTGGCCGTTTGCTAGAGTCGCAAAGTCAGAGCTAAGCGTCTGCGGCCCTAGTTTTGTCAGCGAGTCCTGTACTGTTGCCAGTACTGTGACTCTTTCTGGCAGCTCTTAGCCAGTTTGCATGTTGAACCGGCAGTGAAACAAGTCACAGCTCTTTCCCTAGCCACCCAGCTAACTCTTTCGGTTTCCCCTCCACATACTGCTGCTATATGAAGCTGTATCCTTTCACATATATGCCAGTTGGCATTCGTCATAGTCTTTGCGATGTGTTCAAGTGCAGTTTTTTGGTTCTCTTGATGTCGGTTTGGCATGTTGGTACCTTCAAACAAATCAATTTAAAGTGCACATAAGTTGAAAGCAAACATGAGATAAAATGCAAAAATTATTAAGGAGTCCTACATTGGCACTAGACATCTCTTCAATGTCTATTCATAATTTTACTATTATGTATGCAGTAGTAGTTGGACCAGTGTTTATGTATTCTGCATTTGATGGCATATTTATGCCTTAGCACAGGAGGAACATACATATTTCATCCACAGCCTTCTCTACAAAAAAAAAAAAAACTCTTCAGCATGTTTCTGTGAATGTGTGCATTTGTAGACGAGCAGACAGAGGATTTCCCCTGTGGCCTGGAGGCACCAGCAAGGACCTGTGGCTTCGGGACCAACTGCAGGGAGTACTGGATCGGACCCAACTTTGGCATCACCAATTTTGACAACATCCTGTTTGCTGTTCTCACCGTTTTCCAGTGCATCACCATGGAGGGATGGGTGGACATCCTCTACAACGTGAGTCCACAACAGAATGCATCTTCCAGTCTTCATGCTGTTCGAAAAGCACAATGCCTGTTATTGGCTTAGGGTAGCACATGGATGTGGTTTTAGATCATACATTCAGTGTGGTATACATTCAGTAGGGTGTACAGTATGTCTACCCTGGTTACCAGCATCACCAAGTCAAGGGGCTCCAATGCTGTACTGACTGATGATTGTTTCTTTGATTGCAGAAACAGTGTGTATGCAAGTTAACGCCATCTGTGTTTCTTACTATGTGCTACATGTAGTATGACACATTTAAGAGACTTTATTCTAGCCATTCCTAGAGCAGCTACATGTTCCTTTTTGTTACTAACTTGCTTTTATCCTGACAAGAAGGTGGATACGACAATCAGCTTCCTTAGTGGCAAGATCCGCCCTACATCATGTTGAGATATTTGGAGGTCAGCTCCTCTGTGAACCTCTGCAACATATGGTTACCAGAACATCATATCAGTTTAAGAATGAGAACACCATCCTTCAATATCCGTTATACTGTAAATAGTGACAGAATAATTACCACGACAATGACAAGTTGGCAGTTGCGATTGGCACAATGTTATAAGTCAGCTTACTTATATATGTCTACTTGGTCCAAAACCAAAACTGCACTTGGAAAACTCTAACTCACACCAAACATCATAACTGCAACATTGATCTTGATGTGAACTATGTACAGGTAGAAAAGTGGCGACAAACATCATGTTCCCAGTAGGACCAAGACTAAGATAAACCTCATAAGGCACAATTTCCATTAGATTCTTTCATGTTGAAAGCAGATATTTCAGTCTCTTGAATAGCAATAGTTACCTTAGCTTTACCCAAATGTCATTACTGCTCAGAACAATGAACTAAATATTGCCAGGAAACACATTTATATGCCCCACATGCAGTGGATTAGCTGTATTAGTTGTGCATTTGGATACTGGTGAGGGCGCATCATTCGGTGTTAAGAGAGGGACAATTGTTACATTTCTTACTTAAATTACATTTTTCATAATATATTTTATGTATTGCCCAGCCTCAGACGTTAAAACCAGGTCTGTCACTGTAAGGGCCAGGCTGTCCTGTGTGTCGGTGCTTCGCCTTTCTTCCTGACTTCTTCTTCCCCTTCAAGCTTTCCTTGGAAGGATGATTAGAGGAGAGCATAAGAGCCTACAGAGGATGACTCACACACAGCCACAGCTCCCATTAGGACCACAGCACAACCAATTTGCTGCTACCATGCAACAAATCACAGCTCTTTGCCATTTACATAAGAGTCAGGATGATATCAAGTTGGGGAAACAATTACACAATAGGTTAAATTATTAAACAGCTGTGGTGGGAAAAGAATGTATGTATAGCAGGGTACTCGTTCTTCTTCTAGCAGGGCTGAAAGAGGAACAGAGTAGCACAGAGAGGGAGCAAATTACAGTAGTGGTTTAGTTGCTGAGAGCATGAAGTGACGGAGTAGATAGAGGATCCTGCTGAAATGATTTTAACAACACCTGAATGCTTAAGTGGTCTCTAAACACAGAAACCCAGGCTCTGGTGTCTAAGTCCTTAATGTACCTTTCTATGACTTCAAGGACAGAAATAAATTCTACAAACATCTTAAAAACAAATTGAACAGAGTCAGGTGTATTTTAATGATGTGAAGTTTTACATTATCAGTTATTCTGTTGTTTATCTATATGCTTAAGACATTTGCTCTATCTGCCTCTTGATGGTGTCAGTCCAGACATCCATATGGTGTTTAATGGTTAGGGGTTCAAGATTACTCCTTTAGCCATCATCATCCAACTTTTCCTGTCTCATGGATCCCTTATATACATACCGGTCCACACCGGTAACATGCTCTGACCATGTGGGCCAACCTTGCCCTTTTGGTGGAATATGATTGGTGGATTCTCTGATTGAATTGTCAAGGAAAGAGTGACGGCTGTCTCATTTCCTGCCGCTGTGGGACCAGGCTGTGTCCTCTTCATCAGAGTGGCCATCCGTCATGGCCAGGCAGGGTCCTCATCTGTCTCTGCCAAAGCTGTGACTCTCTGATGTGGCGGGGCAAAACTTAGACTGTCACTTTCTCATTAGAACACCCCCAAAACCTCTCAGCTATTAGCACTGGCGTCTGACAGGTGCTGTTGCCCTTTCATGCTTTGTGCAGACTTCATGGTACTACTCTGGGATGCATCAAGCCTACTTTTCCAGTAGTGGCTGTACCTCTGCAGTTTCAAGGACATAGTTTAACCTTTCAACAGGCTTATATTTTAAAAAAATATGATAGAAAATGAAATATGGGGCCGTTCATGTGAAGAATGCATTCAGGCATGTAAATAATCTGGTGTACAATTATGCTTACAGCCCAGGACAAGGCCTAAAAGCCACCTATGCAACAACTGAGTTTTGACCAAATAAATAGCTACTATGTTTGCGTCTTGGCTTTTAATTTTCTACCGTTGTCACCCATCCGTGTTGTTAAAGAGGACACTCTCAGCTTCATCAGCCATTTCCGGTACTCGTCAGGTCTAGTTGGGGTCAGCATAACTCCCTCCTCTGACTCTGGGTCCACTCACCTGTAAACAGTAGGCAGACTTTCAGATGCTATCAGACAGAGCTCTGGGGAGCAGGATGTTTACAAGGCAGCCAGAGCGCAGCAACGAGATACAGTGTAGGGCATTCAAGAGCATTTGTTATCCAGCAGCTACAACCACTGTATCTCTCTGTCTTCTCATCACGCTCACAAATATACTGTGTTCCTTCCTATCATAATTGTTCAGGATGAGAACAATTACATATAAGGATATTGTTTATCAGATAAACAGTAGTATATGAAAGCTGCCAGTGATCAGCAATCTTATTTCATGTCTGACATACACATAGCTTATTGTGTTTGTCAGTAGCTGTTACTTCTTGGCTTGTCTCCAGTCTCTCCGGCAGCATGGGTGTGGTATTGCCGTTGAATTGATGGCTGTCCTCAGGCTAACACTTTTAGGGGCAGAGCAGGGCTGCTAATGGCTTTTCTATTGCCTTGCTCTTTCTCTTGTGTTAGCCGGAGTCTGAGGCAGCTTCACCCCGACACCAGCTAATGCACTACTACACCCAGCTCTCTGCAGCCACTTCCAGCAGCTCAGAGCCAAATAATTGCTGATGATTCCACCTTTATAAAACACCACCTTTTTGTAGGGATTCACTGGCTGCAGTCCGGCATAGATCACACTACCCTTCCTCTGTTACTGCCTCCATTTGACTTTCTTTGTCATCAAATGAACACTGGCAGTAGCTGAGGTCTAGGAAAGATTAATGAGAGAATTACCAGAAGGGATATTGCAAGCATTTAACCAGTTAAATATTGTATATGCTTGTAGAAATTATATTTCTGTAAAACAAACAAACAAAAAAAACATTCTCAGGTGCATGTAATGACTAACTGTATTACTTTTTGGGATTTTTGTAAATGAATTGCAGCGCCTCAGTTTTTGGAAGCCATTGCCAGGTTCCCAAGCGGTGTTTGGGTTGTTGGTGGGCACACAAAGCACTCAATAATGACTCGATTAATACATTCTTATTTTCTTAAATGCACAAAAAGTCATATAAAATATTAGCCATTAATGAATTTAAAAATAAATAGATATTCTCATTTTCATGTGTATTTATTTACCTTTATATTAATATGTTTTATAAAATATAATATGTTTTTAACTTTTAATTTATTTATTTATTAATTTCTCCATTTGTAAATGCATTCATCAGTTTGTTTATGTTCTTATTTCATGGTATTTTTGTACCTCTGTATCTATAGTCTTTCTGTGCATTTGTTTGTTTTACAAGAGACCATTTTTGTTCTTTAAGCTGCATAATGCCTCTGTTCTATGGAAGGAGCAATTATAGTGCTTGGCTTAAAGACTGTTATGAGACTATTCCTTTATGCGAGAAAACAATGAGCGAAGGATACAAAATGAGAAATTAAAAAAGTCTTCTGAATGAGAGGCAGGTATCACAATGGGGATTCAGCAAATGAGTGCATCGTGAGACAATCCTGCAATTAAATTAATCTCCTAGAGTAATATGTGAGCTTGAGTGGCAGCTCTAAGACAATTGGTAAACATTAATACAACAGAAAGCCCACAGACAGGGTCGAGATCCCAGTGGGGAACATGAGCGTCTGATTGTGACTGCTGATTCTCTCATTAACTGCTCCAACAGCGAACCATGCAGCCAACCAAGAACACCTCTCCACTGCACCAGCCACCATACCTGTTTCATTGTTTTGTTCTTTTAGGGAAAATCTGTGATTTTAGATTGGAGACAAAGTAAATTAGAATAGGATCCATTATAGCAGTGAAACCTATAGCATTTCTCTCTTAAGCCCTATTCTTAACCTCAGCTGCATGATAAGGGAAACAGACTCAGCACTTTTCTCCCATCAGCACTTTACTTATAGGTCCGGAAAGGAGTGGATGTTTTCTGCAGACCATCAAGATGCGAAGCTGTAACGCCTTTAAACCTACAGAGCCATATGTTTCTCTCAAAGTACTCTGTAGCATGAGGCCAAAGGTGTTATACTGTATGTAAGCACTTCTCCCTATATTACCTGGATCTCTAGTGGAAGTAAATCTGAAATGTGGCATTGAAGAACTTGACTGACTCATACAGAATAACTGGTCACGACTCCATCTATCATGCCTAGAATGAATGAGCGTATGAGCGCCTTATTACCCAGCACCAGTAGCCTGGATGCCAGACCAACTTCCGCCACCCAAAGTTTGTCTGCTCATTTCCTGATAACATTTGAATTTACAGTAAAGGATTACACAGAAATTGGAAAGACATTTCATTACAGTAGATGCTTATCTGATGATGCTGTAATAAGGACTTAATTCCTTCATTATTTACCTCCGTGCCATGTGCCAATGATGTGGATGACAGCAACCACAATTTACTCCTACACAAATAGATTATTTTGTCGATAGCATTGCAGCATCGCTTAGTACAACAAGGAGGGTAGCTCCCTGGTATCTGAAGAAGCTCACGCAGCCTGGAAAGATAGTTTAACAACCTATAAAAAGCTCTCCATAATATTAGAACAGCATATTATTCATCATTAATAGAAGAAATCAAGAACAACCCCAGATTTCTTTTCAGCACTGTAGCCAGGCTGATAAATAGCTACATCTCTGTTGAGCCATCTATTCCTTTAGCCCTCAGTAGTAATGACTTCATGAGCTTCTTTACTAATAAAATTGTTGGCATTAGAGAAAACATTCAAGGCATCCTTCCTCCAGCTGTCAAAGATGTAAGTACAGTGACATTAAAAACTTCTGTAGGACCTAATCTATATCTAGAATCCTTCTCTCCCGTAGATCTTTCTGAGCTCTCTTCAAAAATTACAGCATCTAAACCATCAACTTGTCTTCTAGATCCCATCCCATCTAACTTGCTCAAGGAGGTTTTTCCATTAATTAACACCTCCATATTAAACCACCATCATCTATCTTTATTAACAGGATATGTGACTCAGTCTTTTAAGATTGCTGTAATTAAACAATTACTTAAGAAAGTCACTCTAGACCCAGATGTTTTAGCCAACTATAGACCAATCTGCAACTTTCCTTTTATTTCTAAAATTCTAGAAAAAGTTGTTGCTAATAAGTTGTGTGACCATTTAAACAGGAACGGTCTGTTTGAAGAGTTTAAGTCAGGTTTTAGAGTTCATCATAGTACAGAAACAGCTCTGATTAAAGTTACCAACAATGTCCTCATGGCTTCAGACAATGGGCGATGGTCTCTATACTTGTTCTGCTAGATCTTAGTGCTGCATTGACACTATTGATAACAATATTTTACTACATACACGTGAAAGTGAGATCAAGATTAAAGGAACTGCTTTAGACTGGTTTGGATCCTCTCTGTCTGAGAGAATCTAATTTGTCCATGTCAACAATGATTCTTCTATTTATACAAAAATAAGTAATGCAGTTCGTCAGGGTTCTGTGCTAGGACCAATACTCTTCACGTTATGCTTCCCTGGGATAAACATGGGATAAACGTCCATTGCTATGCAGATGACACCCAGCTATATTTATCCATGAAACCAGATAAAACTTATCAGCTGGTTAAACTCCAAGCATGTCTTAAAGATATAAAGGCTTGGATGACCTGTAATTTTCTACTCTTTAACTCAAAGAAAACAGAAGTCATTGTATTTGGCCCTAAACATCTCAGAGATTCATTATCTAATCACCTGGTTTCTTTGGATGGCATTACCTTGGCCTCCAGTACTACTGTAAAAAACCTTGGTGTTATATTTGATGAGGATGTGTCCTTTAATTCCACATAAAGCAAGTAACCAGGACTGCCTTCATTCACCTGCGTAATATCATCAATATTAGGAACATCCTGTCTCAGAGTGATGCTGAAAAACTAGTTCATACATTTGTGTCTTCCTGGTTGGATTACTGTAATTCATTACTGTCTGGCTTTCCAAATAGCTCTTTAAAAAGCCTCTCATTGATTCAAAATGCCACAGCAAGAGCATTGACAGGAATTCGCAAGAGAGATCATATTACTTCAGTTTTAGCTTCTCTTCATTGGCTCCCTTTAAAATCTAGAATAGAATTTAAAATGCTCCTCCTTACATACAAGCCCCTTAAAGGCCTAGCTCCATCATATCTGAAAGACCTCATTGTACCATATCATCTCAATAGATCACTTTGATCTCAAAGTGCAGGCCTACTTGTGGTTCCTAGAATTTCAAAAAGTACAATGGGAGGTAGAGCTTTCAGCTATCAGGCTCCTCTCCTGTGGAACCAGCTCCCAGTTTGGGTTCGGGAGGCAGACACCCTCTCTACTTTTAAGGTCAGACTTAAGACTTTCCTTTTTGATCAAGCTTATAGTTAGAGCTGGACTGAACCATGCCTTAGTTATGCTGCAATAGGCCTAGGCTGCTGGGGGACGATGCACTCAGCACATGTCCCCTTCTCTCTTGTCTGCCGCACCAATCTCCTTCCTTTCATTTCTTTTGTCTGGCACCCTGCTCCTGTTCTCTAGTTTCTCATCTAGTTTCTTCTGTATTACTAGTCATGCAATTCTGGGCTGGGTTCTGCTCAAGGTTTCTTCCCGTTAAAGGGGGGTTTTTCCTTGGCACCATCGCCTTCAGGCTTGCTCTGGGGTTTTCAGGCCAGGTTGAGACAATTTGTATTGTTATTGACACTATATAAATAAAATTGAACTGAAAGTTGGTGTGGAGTTCCTCTGTGGGGGACTGAATGAAAAAATATTCAACATATTTTTTGCATGACAGATCATTCCAGTAGACCTTTTTTCAATGAAATGACAAGGCATAGGGAAAGAGCTAGTGCTTTAGTATGTTTACTGTGTATTCACTCTCCTGTAATTCTAGTATAGTGTATTTATCTAGCTGCTGGGCTCTCAAATTAAAAATGTCTTGCTACTGAGAAATGCGAAAAAACACTGTCACTTTAGGAAATTCTGAATCTTATTTAAAAATGAAACTGTATGTTTGTGAGGTATTTTAGAAGTGTTACATCTTCATGAGATACTGATAAGTTCAAGGCTGGGAGCCACAGTAGGAGGAGGGAAATCAATACATTCTGAGAAATGGACTTGCATTGTTGGTTTTGGCATTTTTGTGGGATTTGTTGAAAAGAACAATTGTATAGACATAATCCTGCCTTATCTCTTCATCCAACTGCACCACCAAAGCAGTATTAAGTCCTGTTCTTTGTCTGTATGTTTATGTTCAGGCCAACGATGCCTCAGGGAACACGTGGAACTGGCTCTACTTCATCCCTCTCATCATCATTGGTTCCTTCTTCATGCTCAACCTGGTGCTAGGTGTGCTGTCAGGGTGAGTACAAGCTGTGAGCATGGTCTGAGCAGAGATGCTCCTCAGGTTTAACCAAACTTTATCTCATTATCAACCAAATGGGGATGCCTTTGCTGAAGCTAAAATAAAATAAAATGGGAAGCTTTGCTTTGTTTTTTTGTTTTTTTTAATCCTTTGCAACTATTACACTAGCTGTACAGTTTTACTAGAGTCAAGTAGTATTCTGTAACACTCATATGTTCACAAGGATTCTAAGCACAAACACATACACTCCACATTTGAATTTGCAGTTTTAAACAACGCCAAAACAGCATGCCAGAAGGGCTGCATGGGATGCTCCGTCTGTGGCACTCCAGCAGTAATATCGTGAAGTCAACTCTATATTTGTTAAAACTGATGAGGAGCTTTTGTCCACGTTAAAGAAAAATTGACGTTATAATTACATAATTTCACAAAACTTAGAACAACTAAAATAAAAGAATCCTTTGAGATGAGATAGGATAATCCTTTATTTATCCCACAGCTTGGAAATTTGCAGTTTTGCGGCAGCATACAGTTTAAAGGACAATGCACACAAGAGAAAATACTGGGAGCAAGCTTGGTTGTACAGCCTCACAGCGGCAGGAAGAAAGAACCTGTGGTAACGCTTCTTCACAGAGTGTGGGCAGTGCCTTCAGCAGTTGGCTGCTCTAACGGCGCCATGAAGGCAGTGGGACTTGTTTTCCATGAGGGTGACAGCTTTGCTATCGTCCTCTGATCCCCCACCACCTCCACAGGCTCAAGGGGGCAGCCCAGAAGAGAGCCACCAGTCTTCACTGGTGGCTCTCCACTTCTTCACCAGTCTTCACTGGTGGCTCTCCACTTCTTCACCAGTCTGTTTAGTCTCTTTTTATCTGCTGCTGAGATGCTGCTGCTCCAGCAGACCACTCCATGGAAGATGGCTGATGCCACCACAGAGTCATAAAAGGTCCGTAGCAGTGGGCCAAAGGACCTGAGTGTCCTATGCAGAAAAATTGCCACCATTCTTCGAGGCAGTTATACCTCCAAGATGCACCAGTACCAGTTATAACCAATACTAACTTTACAGTATGCAATTTATATTGTTTTTATTACCTTTTATGATTTTGAGCCACCATCAACTATGCACTACACGGTGACTTGCCTGACAGAATCTAAGCCCTGCACCTCATACATAGTCCTTGTGGGAGCAGATCTTCCCAACACTAAAATGTTGATGGTGACAGTCATTATGTTTACACTATACTGTTGTCATAGAAACAAAAAGCCCTTTTTGTGATGTAGTGCTCCCTGGCATCCCGGCAGTGGAGAAAACACTATATGGATACATGCCCTAGCAGAGGTCCAGTCATCTGACAAACATACTCTTCTAATTTGATTGCAGCTCATTTCAAGTTCTCCCACACAGTTCTGAGATCAGCTGGTCCTGGCGGCACTGATATAAAATTCATAAGGTTTTATTAAAACATAAATTCACCTGATTGTACAACTCTGTGGAGCAGTCTTTACACTGTACACTGTGTTCATAAGCTGCCAGTGTAATTCTGCAGAATACACGTTTGTAAAGCAACACAAATAGCAGACACTGAGTTGCAATTGTGTCATCACCATTAGAAAGAGCATTATGGGAGAGGGTTGTGTTTTTATTGCCTCTTTTGTAATATTGCTGCACAGTTTTTATCATCTTTCGCAGCTCTCACCTTCCTCTAACCTGCAGAATATTATCCACACGAAAACCATGAGAGCAGTATATTTTCGTAGAGGTTTGGGTGGGTAGATGGAAACAAACATTTTTCATACAGCAAAACTGTAGGAAATAAATCAAAAGCAAACTTGCACGTAACATCTTCATTAGAGAAAACAGAACTTCAATATTTCTCATATGAGTTAAACTATTATTTATACATATTCAGGTTATCACGGTGTTGCAGCTCATTGCTCAGCTGTGGCCCCTTGGGTTTACCATCACAGCTCTCAGTTCCTGGTTTTGTTTTTATTCTTTGGCTGCAGGCTCGAATCGAGCCTGACTATGGCATCAATTTATGGGGTATCTGCTCAACGAGGTGAGCTATTAAAAAAGAAAAAGATTTAAAATGAAAAACACTCCAGT
>JASGAT010377275.1:0-25401 GCA_030220025.1 Chelon auratus | reverse complement strand
CCCCAAAGCAGGGAACTTTCTGGATAAAATGATTTCCCTAGAACCTGGTTTATACCCTGAGGTGCCTCAGACATTCAAAGCCACGGGTGAAAGTTTCCCCAAATAGTTTTTTCACTTCTAACACAGACCTGTGAAGGGGAGCCCCCTCCAGCTACATTAAAACCAAGCAAGCAAGATTAAAACGTTGCCAGTGAGTGTTGAAGCGGAAAAGAACAAACCATGTGTGCCTGGTCACACTCTCACACACACACTCACACACACACTCACACACACACACACACACACACCCACACACACACACACACACACACACACACACACACACACACACACTTCCTTACGGACACCCTGAGGATTCTTCAAAGTGTGGGACTGAGCAACTTGACAGCAGTAAGATAAATCTTAGGTGATATTACCCTATGGGTGCATGTACCTTGTCACTGGCATTAGTGTCACTGTCAGCCCGGCCCGACATACAAACATAACGCAAGTCAGGGCAAGTTCAGGTAAATTTATTCTCAGCTGACACAACTGGAGACTCCCGGGATTATTCCAAAGTCCTGCAAAGATTTTAACCGTAAAACAAAACATTAAATATTAAAAATATACCTTTATCCCTCAGCCATCTCTTATTTAGTGTGAGAGTACACTTCATAGACTACACTGGACTTTAATGGTCATGCGCTGTGATGACGTAAAGGAAATATGCTCAAACATCATTGTCTTGTTTTGACTGCAGACAGGGCCCATTGAAGCCGGAGGTTTTGTCCATCCAGTGGTCGGGTCGTCGCTCTAATCGGAGGCTTCAGAGGAACAGCAGCCTCTCTCCCAACAACCCTCTCCTCAGCCTCGTCAATTCAGGTGGGTGTAGAGCCGACTTTGAACGTCTCTGTTGTGTCTTACCGTGTTTAACAGTGTTTCCTGCCTCGAGATTGTGTTGTTGTGTTGCACGCCAGCAGCAAAAGGAAGCTGCTGGGCCAGAGTCAGTGTGGTTCTCTCCACGGGCCAGAGAGCAGAGCACAGGAGGGGAGGAAAGGTTGCGTAGGTGTGAGAGAGAACGAGGGAGGGAGAGAGAGAGGAGGAAGGTTGTGTCCACATGTGTTTCTATGTATAGGTTTCAAAGCCACTGGGTGCTCTGCCACTTTTCTGGTGCACCAAAGGAGGTTTGAGGTCAGGGGACACACGTGTTTGGAAGTCAGTTCTTTCAAATCTGCATTAGACACACTACAACTATTAATATCAGTGTGATCAATGTGTTTGGGTTTTGGGGGTAATAATATAAGACCTCATAAAAAGACAAAAAGAAATCTGCAGATACTTTTTGTTACCACTGTTTGCAGCCAGCTCTCCATTAGACCTCAATTATGTCACCCGCCGTGGTTGCTAGGAGATCTGTGCTGCCACCGCCGAGCCTCTGCAAACTTCGATTACGGGGCTCAAAGCTTTTCAATTGATTGGCGTGGACGCGCGTTGCATGACATGAAAGCAAACCTTGAAATGATTCCTGGCACACTGTCACTATTTTTTTTTTCCGTGCGGTCGATGGAGGAAAATGTTTAAAATACAGTCGATGTATGCGGCGCCTTTCATCCCTCCACCTTTTGTTCACGCCGTCTGTCTGAACTCCTCTCCGCCTCTCTCTCTCTCCTCCAGGTGTTTACGATGAAGACGGCCAGTGGATAGTGCAGGTCAACCGACTGCAGAAGCTTATCGACCGTCTAGAACAAAAGGTTACTTGACCTTTCTTTCAACCTTTCCACGCTTCTACTCTCCCTCCTACCTTCTTATTCCCTTCTCCTTTTTTAAAAAAAATCTCCTTCTGCTTTTACTCACCGCTCCGGCCATCTGGTCTTTACGTCCCTCTCGATGAAAATGAACCACAAATTATGGAAAGTGGATTCACAACAATGTCAACAAATTAACTCAGACCCAACAACACCCGCCCACCTTACAAACACGCGCACATATGCACATATTGAGGAAATATCAGCTGCGCACCAACTCTCACAGCTGCCGTCTGCTCGCGTTGAATGTGGCATTAAATGTGTTGTAAACTGACATTATAAAATCACACCTGTAATCGGTTGGGCAGCTATGAAACATTAACTACAATCATCTATATAAGACTCTTTGAACCAGACATATGTAAATTTCTAAATGTCAAATTTAGACCCCGATCACAGAATGGTGATCTTTCGAAAGGAAAAAGTGAAGAAGATAAGACCAAAATGAATAATTTCAGACCCTTTTCCACCTTTAATGTGACTGCACAACTCAAATGAAAAATAAAAACTGAAATATTTTAGGAGGAGGGAAGTAAAAATAAAAAAAATGTGGTTGCACAAGTGTGTACACACTCTTATAACTAGGGATATAGCTGTGTTCAAAATTCACATTCAAACTCATCAGTAAATATGAGTCAGTATGCACATCTATCATCATTTAAAGTGATTTACCCCAACTAGTTCAGCTGTATTAGCAGGCTTTAACTAACATTTTCATAGTCACATCTTACAGTAAAAACCACGGTCCAAAGAGAGCTAAGCATCAGAGGGATCTCATTGTTAAAAGGTATATCAGCCAGGAGACCGAAGAATTTCCAAGGCACCAGATATACCATGGAACACGGTAAAGGCAGTCATCATCAAGTGGAGAAAATATGACACAACGGGGACATTACCGAGAACTGGACGTCCCTCCAAAATTGATGAAAACCCGAGAAGAAAACAGGCCAGGGAGCCGGCCAAGAGGCCTACAGCAACAATAAAGGAGCTGCAGGAATTTCTGGCAATTACTGGCTGTGCCTGTACATGTGATGACGACCTCCTGTAGCCTTCATATGTCTGGGCTGTCTTACAAAAAAAACAAAACAACATATATTCTTATATTATTATTTGGAGCGCCTGACGTAAAAACGGTTTCACATACTGTAGATGATCCAACAGAGAGGTGTCACCAGCACTCTGCAGACATTTCTAGTCTTTCAGCTCGTTGTCTCGGTGTGATGATATACAGTATGTTGTGTTTACAGCTCTCTTGTGCTTTGATCAGCCAATAAAATAAAATCCATGCACAAAGGAGAAGCACGGAGGGAGGCTGTGGGAAATGGGGTGCAAATTCAGAAGTGTGTGCTGCTCAAAATGTGTCACTATTAGAGGAAGCCTGATGATGTCTACATTCTCTGCAGGAGATCCGTCTGGAGCCCGTTGAAGAGGAAGTCCTGGAGAGCAAAGCGGTTCGTTCACTCTCTTTTATCTACTGTTCATTTGTTTTTGCTGCGGAGACCACTTTGTGTCACTCGTGGTTCTCACACGTTTTGCCGTAATACAGAGACAGAGGTCTCACTTATAATAGGCAGCCAGTGGTCGTCATGGCAACAGCAGGGTTTTTAAAGTTGTCAGAAGGCTCTTCCTTTACTCCGTCTGTCTTTTCTTGTCAGCGTTTCCGTTTAAAAGCAGACGGAGGTACGAGCACCAGTGACGCAAAGAGTCTGGAGAGAGAGCATCTGTCTGGAAATAGATAAATCCTACATGAATACCACAATAAGAGCATGTTTATTTCTTTTAGCCATCCATGTTTGTCCTCCCGGCTGGTGTTTAAGACAGACTGTGAATGTAAACAGGTGTGTTCCTGTTTTCAGCGTCCACCTGACAAAGCGAAGACAGACTGTTGCTCCATGCCGCTCATTTCAAGGCTGAGCAATCCTCTGTAGCTGACGACTCACTCAGGAGGATTTTTCTTCCATCACAGTACACAGGACATTAAAGGCATTACCAGTGTTTAATAGTGAAACGTTTTATTCTAAAATGAAAACTAAAACACCAAATGGCAATATTACTCTTAAATTTAAAGGCTTATAGTTTTAAAACAGGCATTTATACACGTTCAAGGAGTATGGAAAAAGGTACATGTGAATTTTTAGGCGTTACATATGTGATGAAATCAGGAGAATGATATAGACACTTTTACAGTATACATTTCACAATATATTGCTGTAGTCCGTGAAAGTCATGCAAAACTTATCTAATTATTTATTGTGAATTCACAGCAAAGATTTTTGCAGTGTAGGCACTAGGCATGATGGGTGCATCACTTCATCTGACTCTCTTCTTACCCTGATGCGATGGTTCCCCACTATCCTTCCAGTTTTTAATAATACGTTGGACAGTTCTTAACCCAGTTTTAGTAGTTTCTTCAATCTCCTTAGATGTTTTCTCTGCTTGATGCATGCCAATGATTTGACCCTTCTCAAACAGACTAACATCTTTCCCACGATCACAGGATGTGTCTTTCAGCATGGTTGTTTAAGAAATGAGAAGCTACTCATTGCATCAGTTGGGATTAAATAACTTGTTGTCAGCTGAAATATAATCACCCATACAGTAATTATCCAATTGGAGGCTCATACCTATTTGCTTAGTTAAGTCCAGGTGGCGACTTTTCTTTGGCCAGACAGTGTATATGGCACTTTAACATGAGCTGCCGTAGTTGTTGTAAATCTCCGCTTACTTATGATCAATGTGATATCCACATTCAATAAAAGTATACAGACAAAACATACTAAAAATCCTCCACTCGGTTTCCAACCTGCAGCAGGCTGTAAAACAGTCTGGGATGTTTCACATGTGAAATCATTACACAAAGATATCGTGCACCAGCACCAGTGTGTACTCCAGCTCTATCATAACACAGTGATACGGACGAAACCATGCATGTGAGTATTGCACGCGAGTGTCATGTCTCATCGCTAATGTGACGCAGACGTCTCTGTGTGTGAATTAATCAATGTGTAATTGGTTTAATGCTGTGTGTCATCGGCGATAAATTGGCTGCAGTGAAATCCAGTAATGACCAACAACACAAGACGGATGTGTGATGGTGTTTGTGTGCATTAACACACCACAGTGTCCTCGAGTGCATATACATATATGTATGTATGTATATATATATATATGTGTGTGTGTGTGTGTGTGTGTTTGTGGCTTTCTCCCAAATTAGAGTGAGAAAGAGCCCTGAGGCGTTTCATCAGTCACACGCTGTGTTTCCATCACTTCAGAGGACATTACATTGACTTACATTAATTTCCTGGAGACCCTCATTAACACACACTCAGACCATTCACTTCCTGCTCCTGTCATCCCCTCCACCTCTGTCAACAATCCCTCATCAGCCCCGGGAAATGATTAGCAGGCCGTCTATTGTCGTGATTACACCAGGTTTTCCCTGCTGTTCGCGCCTCGTTTCTCTCCTCCGCGTTCTCCTTCGGATGGAGAACTCATGCAGCAATTAATTCATTTAAAAAAATCACGGACTCTCTTGCGCAACACGAGTACAAATTTGTGATTTTAATGCTGTGTGTTGTGTTGCAGCACATCCTAATAGTCCAGAGGCAGCTCTCGGTGCTGGAGGAGGAGCTGGAGGAGTTTCGCTCGGCTCTCAGACAGTACATGGAGTGTGCCTGCGCCCAGACTGGATGCCTACAGTCAGTTCATATTCTCTTCTTTCACTCTTTGTATCTCGGGTTTGCTATTTATGTTAGTACGCTGACACTTTTTTCACATGAGAACAAAATAGAAATTTAACATATCTACATAGACATGGATTCTGTTTGTCCTGGAAGAGGGATTTGTCCTCCGTTGATCTTTCAGGGGCGTCTTCTTCATGTGCTCTATACTGAAGACTCTTATAACAACCAAGGTTTTACAGAGAGTGGCACAATGCTGTATAGATTTGAGTACATATTGGAAAAACTAACAATATCTAGTGCACGTCTTCTTCTTTTTAATGCTTTTTTATTGTGAGTCAGTTTTGTTCCAACTCACCAAGAGTGTGCAACAACACAATAGTTATGACTGAGTGGCAGAAACAAATTCATCACTCAGGCATGAATCATGAAGCTGCTCCTCGATCGTTGGATAATTATGAGTGACCAAATCTCAACTCAAGATCCACTATGTCTTTTTTCCCGAGCTGTCACTCAGCGGGCGTCCACATCTACCACCACTAGATAAAATATCTGTGAGCAGAGACTGGGTTTAACATCTTTTCCCATATAACACAGTGAGATGCACTTTCTATTAGCTTACACAGTTCAGCACAAACACTACAACAGGTTTCAGAGTGTAAGGGATTTTTCTTTTTATTTGCGGCTAACGTCCATATCAAATTAAATCATCCCTTCTGTGACGTAAAGCAGGTTTGAGCAGTGGCTTTCTTCTGAATACAAAACTTAATGTTCACATCTCATTAAGAAATCTTCACCAGATCACGAGCAAAACTGAATTAATCAGGAAACATTAAAAATAGAAACTGGGCCTCAGCGTTGCAGCTCTAAGAATATTTGTCCCTCCTGTCAACACCACTCGCTCTGGCTTCGCTGTTCGGCTCGTCCCTGACATGTCGTGTCAGAGGATTAAAGAGTATCTGCCTTTTCTTTTTCTGCAGCTAAAAACCAAAAAACGCTCACCCTTGTCACTCGGTGGTTAAATTCACCTTTGGCAGGCAGAGCGAACTGAATCACACCAACTGTCACTCTGGTTTTAGACCAAATCCTGCAGCCTAAAGGACAGCTTGACATTTACATGCTTTGTCACAATCGTTCCCCTGAACGCTCAGTCATGTTTGTTCGGTTATTTTTAAGAAACATTTTGGGTAAAGCCTCTGACAAAACACCACTGTATATATTTAAATTCGAGGGTGAAGCCATGCGGCCGTTCCTGACAGATCCACAAAGCCTGCACACATCTCAGCGTGTCGAAAACAGCCCAGACAGAGAGGCCGTGCGGGGGGGACATGATGTAGCACACTAATTAGTAATTGCATGACTTGTGCGCTCTCTCTCTTGTTTTGCATTTGGTAGCATCGCAGTTCAGCGGCTGGCAAATGAATCACGCTTCATTCTCTATGAATTCTGGGAGCACAACAACGTGTGGAAGAAGTAAGTATGAGCCTACCCCATATGCATCATGACTAATGCACCGTGGCTTGCTTGCATAAACCCCAAATTATTCTTGGTCAACACTGCGATGTTTAGTGATTTCTGAGTGAAACTTTAATGAAGCTAATGAGGAAAAGTGGAGTGTGACTAAGAGGGAAACAAATGCCAGAGGAATGTAAATGTGAGGTCACTATAATTCATCAGGTTTGATAGCTTATTTATGTCTCAGCATGTCACTTCTGTATCCATGGCTGTATCTCATCACATGTTATTTAAAGGGGAATTACCATTTTTTACAACCTGGACCTTATTTCTGGCAAAAAATATGACTGTTTACTGACCCATATAACTTTGGTGTCATTTGGAGTCGTTCGGAAGATATTTAGATCCAGCGGAGCGCCGCGTATATCCATATAGTGGGAGTGATTGGGGCACCAAAACACAGCGTCTAAATAACGCATTATCTGCCGCGAAACTCGTTCATGTCATCAGTATTTTGTTACTTTGGAGCAGCAATGATTCCTTGATGCATGGAAAAAATGTTTTGTCACATTGTGCCAATTTATTTCTTATTTTAATTTCAATCTCAACACCTTTAAGCCGCCTGACATGATTTGAGATTTTTCCCATCAGAAGTGTAAAACAAGCCGCTAACAGACAATGCCAGTTTTGGGATACTGATATTTTTTTCAATCCTTTGTTGATCCCATAGTGGGGGAATTTCTTATCGTCTGTATTTCACCCATCCGTCTGTACACACATAGTAGGGAGGAGGACTCTTGTAAAAGTGGCAGGCAGTCACGCTTGCGGCGCATTTTCTTTACAGTGATAAGAAGAAATATTTAATTAGAAATCACAGAAAGTTTTCCAAAGGTTAGTCAGTTTAGTATGGACTGCACGTATGACAGTTTTCATATTTTTTAAACTGTGTTTTATGCCACCACATGAGTGACAGCCATAATCACAGCTGGTTATTCCCTGATTAAAATTCATAACTCATAACTATTAACTCAACAAATGACACTCATAGTTTGTTTAATAGAATAAAGTGATCATGTCAAAGGTTAGTTTTACCTTTCTGTCATTCGTTTTTTTTTTTTTCTCCATTCTCCAGTCACCTACAGACCAACTACAGCAAAACCTTCCAGAGAGGGAACGTGGACTTCCTGGAAACTCCTGAGGTCATAACCACCATGTTAGTTCCTGGTAAGATCACCTACGGCTCCTAATCTCACCTCATATCACATTCAACCCGATCGCTTCTGAAGCTACAATAATGAGATGCATTTTATGCTCCTAAAATGGAAGCTCTTTGTGGCTATTATCAGTCACAAAGTCATGCTGCGCAGACAAACAAGGACTTTTCAGATTCTAATCAGGCTGCTGGTTTTCAAAGAAATTCGAAATGTCATGCTGAGAGATCTTTGATTCGAGTGCTTCACCCCGTAAATGTCATAAAGGATCAAATGAGGCGCTGGAATAAACAGATAAGGAATATAATGACTTTTATATTGAAGTCAAATCAATTTGCTAGTTTCAAAAGCTTCTGTGCACGTCTGAATGTTTTTTCTTTGCAAATAAAATGTAGATTTTCAACAAACGTAGATTGATATAAACCATGTTTGTAATGTCCATGACAACTGAGTACTGTAGAGGAACCATGGGATGTGACAGAAAGCTTTAGAAACAACCAAGCACAATTTGGTTCTTTTTTAATTTTTTTTACTTATTTATTTTTGTTGTCTAATCCGCTGAAGTTTTATTATGCTTTTTTTCCATTTTATTTTACTTTATTTTACATTGTATGTAGGTTTAACTTTGTAGCTTGTGACACTGACAATCATCTCTGCCACATTTTAGTTTTTATTCATAGTAAGTCTGCTATTGTCCTCATTAATTGTCCTGTGTTTGCTGCAATCAGATGTCTTTGTGCTATTTTTCTTAACAGTACATTAAAAGTGACATTGCCTAAGTGACATTGTAGCAGTGGTACAATGTACAGGCTTACGTTCTCCTTGATTGAGGTTACGTTGGGGGTCAGCAAATCTTTCTTTTTCTTCTCCGTCTCCATCTCAGCCTCGTGGTGGGTCCTCAACAACAACTGAAAATGGCACCTGGGAAGGATCTGGATCTGGAAGTCACACGGCGGCGACAGCAGCAGCACATACACATGAGACAACAACTCAACACAACTTGTTAAGTCATGGTGATTAGTACAGATTTTATGACGTCCATGTTCCTCCATAGTTTTTAGGTGGAAGCTGAAACAGCCCACGCGTGTGTTCGTCTGCACTCTGGCATCCTAAAAGCAATGAGCTCATCAGAGAGCGACCCATCCGATGCCCCGACATCCTCACCTGTGTTTGACGTCATCATCGGGGTAGTGAGTGTGCGCGCGTGTGTCTGTGTGTGTGTGTGTGTGTGTACTTGTATAGCTATGTTTGTGGGGACTTGAGAGGACGTTTTGGCCTGGTTTTAGACTACAGGATGAGTTTAGGTTTAGGTAACTTGTTAGGTATTTAGTTGTGCTGATTAAAGAATATATTACGACGTTGAAGTTCCTCACAAAAGTAGCCATACAAACGTGTGTGAGTCTGAAAGACAGAGAGTAAGAGACAGGGAGAGATCAATTGTAGCAGCTCCATTATCATGTTGTTTCCGTATTTAATGTGTCAAACTGAAATATAAGTCTTGAATAAAAATGATATTGTTGTGTATTGTCTTCGCATCCCTTTCTCGCGCTTTATGCAGGAACTCTTTTATCCTCGAGACTAGACCCCATAGTGAGGTGCTTGCACGTGTGCCAGCAGAGTGGCGCAGCGGAAGCGTGCTGGGCCCATAACCCAGAGGTCGATGGATCGAAACCATCCTCTGCTAAATTCTTATTTTTGCGAACTTTGCATAATAACGTTCATAAAAGCGGATATGTAACTTTACTTGATTCAAAATCCTCTACATCCGTGGCTGAAGCGCCATTAAGTGATGCCCCTGCTGTGCGGACATCGCTAAGGTGGCAGCCCACTCCCTTAAAAGCGCCCTCGCAACTCCTTGTGTGTACAAACGGATGGGGACAAATTTCTCCACCGTGGCATGAAATAAGGGGTGAAATGAATGAATTTAAGTCCACTGCACTAAAGTGCTGCTGTGTGACTATTTGTGCACGATTGTTTTATGTTGGGAGATGGCGCCATCGTGTGGACACTCTGCGGCCACTGCAGCAAGAACAAACTGCTGCTGGGAATGAACAGGAAAGATGAGAATTAGATAAGACAACAAATGGAATAAAAAATAAAGCTTATGCATAATTGATCAAATGATAATAAGTGAAAAAAAAACGTTCTGCAACAAGCTCCATATGTATTTAAACACACCAGGGTACGCCAGGTTTCTAGTCCATCGCAGGGCTAACACAGAGAGACAGACAACCATTCACACTCTTAACCTAACCAGCATGTCTTTGGACAGTGGGAGGAAGTCAGAGTACCCGGAGAGAACCCACACAGACACAACATGCAGACTCCACACAGAAAGGCCCCACTCGACCTATGGGTTCAAACCTCGAACCTTCTTGCTGAGAGGCATCAATGGTAACCACCGCGCACAAAAGGTTGATAAATAACAAACAAAAAAAGCCCTTTCTTCTTCTTTAAATCCGAAATCTTGCCTGGTAGCTTGAGGGTCCTGCACAGCATCTTAGCTGTTCTTAGTACTGCGCTCGTCTGGACAGAGCTCTCAGATGTCGTGCCTGGAATCTGCTGGAGCCACCGCTGTTGTCGCTCTGCATCTCTTTTAGTTCCTCTTTCAGCCCTTGGTATTTCTTGACCTTCTCATATTCCTTCCTCTCGATGCTGCTATCACTTGAATTATTATTTACTGAAGCATCAAATTCACAACATGCATCTCATCTATCCCCCCACAGAAATACATATTGGACTTTACTGTGTTACTCTAGACATTTCCTTCCATTAACGTGGCACCAATTAAACAGCAGATTGAGATTTACCTGTGCTTTGTCATGCGCTTGTAATTGTAGAGCTTCTTGTGCACTTTGACCTTTGTGTGTTTGCAGAAAATCCTACAAGTGACAATCTTAGAGATTCAGATACAGTGAATCTCAGTGATCACATTCAAGTTTTGGGTCTCCTTGCACTGTTGCATTATGTCATGAGTTTGGAGATCATCCAAAAGAGAAAGATCAGAATGGTTTCATTTTAATTCCCGTGTTTGCTTGAGCTTAAAATCAAATGAAGACCAACATGCGCAGTTTTTTGGCATTTTATTGATAAATTATCATTTTTAAAAAGACCCACGAGCCATCTTTCCATCCTTCTAACTCACACTACCAACTTTACCGAGTACTGAATTTGAACTATGTACAAAGTATTTTTTATTTATTTTTTTCAACAGTATTTTCTGCTTCATCGTCGTCATCGTCGTCATCATCACATTCAAAACAAGGTTAGAAGTCTGGACTGTGCCCACTGGTCAAGGTCAAGAGACAGGATGCTGAGTTAGTGTATAGCGATGCTAGCTAGCACGGAGTTCACTGGAGGAGGTCGGAGAGAGCAGCGATACAAGCGAAGGGAGGAGGGTTTACATTCTAACTCACAGGCAGAAGCAGCAAAGACAGGAACACCGCACCCTTCAGCTACCTCTCTGAAAACAGAAATAAACACCACCTCTGTGACAGGAACAGAAGTCAACATGCAAACGGGAGTCACCATGTTTTTTTTTGTTTTGTTGGTTTTTTTGGATCTGAGAATATAAACTCGGTGAGGAGAGCAGCGATGGGGTTATTGCTGTAGTGGAGTAAAAGCAGAATGGCACAGGAAACAAAAAAACTGTTGATCTGATGCTCTTCTTGACTAACACTGGGCAGCAAAGTTGGCACGCATGGGCATTTAAGGACAATTTCTTTAAAAAAAAAAAGAGAGAGATCATTTCAAGAGTTAAAATCATATAGCAATACTATGTCAGTGTACACAGGCAAGGTAAATGGTTACAATACAGTATGAATATGCAGCTTTCTGTAGCTGGAGTTTAACTAGCAGCAAAAAACAACACTTACACTTGCATATAATCGTAGTGCAATGGGCAAACTATTCGCTGGAGGTTGTCTCATTTTGTCTCGGCTGAAAAATGGAAAAACTGACCCAGAAAAACTAAATCCAACCGGTTTGCTAAACTATCATTGTTAAATCAGTGTATGAGCCAAATAATTCTGGCATTCATTAAGAGAAATCACAGCTTTTTTCTTTTTTTTTTTTCCTTCAAGTTTTTGATTCTGTATTTTGATGGATTTTGGCAAAGCTGGGCAGGATTTGAGTCTCTGTGGACCAGACTGATTGACAGGCAGTAGGTTTGTTCAGCGAGTCAAAAACACAAACACAGCATGAAACATCTCCAGCACACACACACACACACACACACACACACACACACACCTCTCTCTCTCTTCAACACACTCCTGTGCAGACGCTCTGCAGACGTTCCACTTCGCTGAACACGACCAGTTTGAAATCGGAGCACGATGAAAAAACTAAAAGTGGAGTTTGTTCTTCCAGCCGTGCAGGGCTTTACAGAGACATTCCCGCTCTAGGCGAAGCTGTTCTCCGGGTAGCTGACTTTGATCGCTCCCCAGTAGCAGGCTCGTATCAGACAGATGAGGCCCAGCAGGTAGGCGAAGGCCCAGGACACATAGGTGGCGTTGTAGCGACTGGCAAAGTCCCGAGTACCAACCTGCGAGGGTGAGGAGAGCACAACAGCTCAGTAACGCTGAATTAAAATATTATGAATCATTCTGAAGAGATCGGTATTTTAATCTGGTTATACCATATTTTGTAAGTGTAATATGACTCTGATATATTGTGACACACTGAACAATATGTGGCTGTTTGAACAGTGAAGTGTCTTAATGGGTCACCGTGTGATACATCATAATAAGATAACGCCAATAACGCCACTACAAAAGATTTATCCAGCTTTCTGATTATTTCTGTTGTCATGAATCTATTCACACGTTGAAACTTGAGCACATACACTGATCAGGCATAACATTATGACCACCTTCCTAACATTGTGTAGGTCTCCCTTGCGCATTAAAAACAGCTGTGACTCATCAGAGAATGGACATGGGCCCTCTGAGTGTGTCTGGTAGTGTCTGGGTCCTATGGGATGACAGGAGGGACCTCTGTGGATCATCCCACAGATACTTGATCAGTTTGGGATCTAGTGAATGTGGAGGCCAGGTCAACACCTTGTGCTGTTCTTCATGTTTGTTTGAGTTGTTCCTAAACGGTCTTTGTGTGTGTGTCTGTGTCAGTAACATCCACACGAAAGCCAGGTCCAAAGTTTCCCAGCAGAACACTGTATTGTCACAAGATGGTCAATGTTACTCACTTCTCCCGTCAGTGGTTTTAATGTTGTGGCTGATCAGTGTATGTACCTTCATTTAAATATCTGCGGGTAAGGTAATCATTGTCTACTTGACATGTGCAGATTAATCTCTACTCCGCTCGTATCTGTAGAGCCAGATGTGAATGCCAGATGGTGGACCACTGTGGTCCAGCTGAAATATGTTAACAACAACAACTACTAGAAACGTTGTGATCCCCTGACTTTTCCTCTAGCAACACAACAAGGTTAACATCTGTGGATGTGCAGTATGAATTGTTATCGCCCCTCTAGTGCACCCGTTGTTAATTTCATTAACGCCAAAGCAGCTGACAGTGATAAACAACACCCTCTGCTACTTAACTGACCACATTGATACCCAGAGGTTTAACTGACTTGATGCTAAATTCCGATTTGTTCAGAGCAGTGTATTTTGGATTTTTCTACTCGTTCACTAAGTTTTTATGATCAAACCTGCTAAGCTATTCACATTCCCATCAGCCTCAGAAGTATTTAATTATTAGTACTGATTAGGAAATGTAAGCATGTTAGCAGGCTAAGCCTACTTAGCATCAGCGTGAGCATATTGGAATGCCAATGTTAGCATTTAGCTTTAGGTTGAGCCTTACAGAGCCACCGGCATGGATGTAAAGTGTCTTGTTTAAAAACTTTCTTCGTTCTCACTTTTTCTGAACTTTTATTCTGAAAAGTTCTGCGTATTTGGATGCTATCTAGGGGAAAACCAACACCACAAACAGACAGACACTGTACTTACTGTTAAACCCACTCCAATGAAAATGCAGATCATTCCTATGGTTATATAAGCACAACAGCGCCTCCTAGGGAGCGCACTGCCAACAGAGGATCTGCAGGAAGAAGAGAGAGAAGAGGCAAAAGATAGACAAGAGTGAATTTCTAAGTAAATATATAAAGAGATTGAAATAAACAAAACAGACTTTAGTCATTTTATGTGGATGTAAAATAACTTATAATAAAACTTCAGTTTCAGTATAAAAATTCAATTCAACTGCCTTGAAAGCGACACCATCTTTGTGAAGAGTTTTTTGGGGTTTGATGTGACAGTAAACATTGTTTTCATCTTGCCCTGCTGCGGAAACCACTTTCATAATGATAATATTTTCTCCGTCCCACACGTCTTCCCAGTGATCTCACTTCAACAACACCCCGACGATCTTATGAGTCAAATATCTCTCACTTCCCGTTTCCAAGTTACACATGAAAGCGCCCGGGGGCGGTCACATGAGCGGCTCCTGACGACTCGGTCTCCATCCAGACTCCACACAAAACAGAGTCTGGCATTCGTTCTTGTCTTGCTCTGCTTTGACTGTTACTTTCCTCCCCCTCTCTGCCCTCACATGCCTCTCATGTGACGGGACTCAAGCATTCTTCAGGGATCGCTGGCGTTCAGATGGCTTAGGGGGTGCCTGATCACCTGCCTTCTGCTTTCACATTTCCTCCACTCACTGTTTACATTTACAGCGCCTGACCGTGTCATTCATTCGACCCTGTGACGACACAGTCAATCAGCTTTCAACATTTACAGAATTTACTGCATGGGTTCCAGTTCATTTTGGCTACATTAAATTGGACAAGATCCTGCTACACCAGTCGTTTCAGTTCCTTATGAGCAACATCGTAACATCAAATGACCCTTCACTACTCTGACTTATGGTGTAAAGAAAAGGTTTTACGGTAAGCACAGCATGTCCTCATCACTTCCAGCCTCTTATGGTTTGATTATTGTAAGGGAGTCTTTATGTAGCGGATTTGGACACAGACTTCACCTCAAATGTGATGAGTCATAAACCAATATAAAAAGAGACCAAACACATGCAGAGAAGAAGGCATGGGTACAGACAGGTGTTGTCAACAGAGTTACAAAGATAGACCCAGACGCAGGTACAGAAAAGGACAGATGCACAAACACGACACAGATGCAAAAATATGTCTCGGCTGCGGCTTGTTATCCCGACACAGGTTGTCTGGCATCTCGGCATCACTGCCTCCCCTGCGCAGCTACTGTTCACATCATCACTATCAGACGAACGCCTTCCTACGGCCGCCTCCCCTGTTAACATTACATGTGAGGGTTTAATTCCTGTCACACGTCTAGATTAGCCCCTGGCTCCCTCCCCTCCACCTTCCAAGAACCGCAAATCCAGACCTCTAAAGCTCGACATGGAACTACAGTGAATTTCAACCACTTCAAAAAACACATAGCTTGGATTTACTTCTGAGTGTACGTCTATGGCTGGATGAGACACACCAAACAATACACGGATGAGAGTCTGCGTCTGCCGTGTGGAGTAAAGACTGCAGTTTAAAACAATGGCTTAAAAATAACGTGTAAGAGATGGTTAAGGAATATGTTTGCCTGGACCACAACCTGGACCTTATTTCTGGCATAAAATACGGTCGTTTATGCACCCATATACCTTTTGTGTAATTTGTAGTCGTTTGGGAGATATTTAGATCTGCGTTCATCCATATAGTGGGAGTGAATGGGGCACCGAAACGCAGCCTCTAAATAACGCATTATCTGCCACGAAACTTGTTCAGATATTTTGTTATGATACGCTAACGCTATTCCCCGTTGAGTCCGGAGTTACCTGCTATCATCATCCGGATGATGTCACCTCTGAAAGCCGCACGTAACAACGAAGGTCTGCTTGTTTACCTGTAATTTGCTACTGCTATGGTTCGTCCACAACCTCCGAATCGGAAAAATATTCAGCCATGTTGCAAAAAACTAGCAGTAGTAAACAAGCCGACCGCACGCGGGGTTTCGGTGCCCCATTCACTCCCACTATATGGATATATACGCAGATCTAAATATCTCCCGAACAACTGCAAATTATACAAAAGTTATATGGGTGAGTAAATGATCGTATTTTATGCCAGAAATAAGGTCCAGGATGTAAAAAAAAAAAACTGTAGTCCCCCTTTAATTCAACAAATCTGTTAGTGTAAGATTTAACCCTGTGTGGTGCTAAACCATCCTCAGCTTCACCCTGGTACCCAAATTCAGACCCAAATCACAAACTTCACCTAAAACGAGCGGATGTATTCATATTCATCCACAGTTTTTTTTCTCCATGTTAATATTGATCATTGATTATTATAAAAAGTGAGCGAGTTTCAAGAGTCTGTTATTTGTTTTATGTACCACACAGAAATAAACTGAAAGCTACAAATCTATAACCGTACGGCATGAATTATTAAAATGACCAGCTAACAGTGATACACTTTTTTTGAAAATGAGTTACTAAAATAAAATGTGTGTAAAAGTGTAAAAGCGTGCTTCATTGTGATTTACGGTACGAGTGGAAGTTCGGCAGACTCACATCTTTTTGCAGTGGGGACACTTGGCTAGCGTGTTGAACCGAAGCTCCATCCACTGCGAGGAAACAGAAGGAAAATTTGCATCGTTAGTTTACAACGTCGATGTGACACGCACAACTATGGTCCTACTGCACTTTCAAACAATCAGCAGGAAGCTTAAATGATTTTACATTATCCATTTTTAATGGATTGCTGCTTGTAACTCTATTCATTTATTCCTATTAGAGAGAACACTAAAGGTTAGCGAAAGCTATGCGGCTAAATTACCACTTCATTCTTATAATATGTTAGTTGTGGTTTCATCTGGAGTTAAAAAAAAAAAGCAGTGTTATGAAATTATTTAAACCACCACAGCGTGATTAACAGTTCCTATTGACACAAGATAAATATGCAACTTTTGACATCTGGCTTCAGTGAAGTAGAGATTTTGATATCTTAAATATTAATACAATAAAGCGCCGACTTATACACTTCTAATCCAGAAATGACGTTCTTTGACTGAAGCTTTGCTCAAAGCCAGATGTGCACAAAGTCATATCATCCCCCGTGTGAATAAGGATTGGATTGGAGCAGGTTAGGCTGTTGTTAATATGTCCACCAGTACGACCAGCTTTCTCAACCTGTTGTTGTGCTGGGGGAGAGCCATCAGAGGGGAGACCAGACATTGGCTGGGATGACCTGGCGTCCTCACTGCCCTACAGAGGCCGCAAGCAACAGTGCGCAGACGTTAAGAGGGCAACCGTACACGTGAGTCAGCGTCACACCGACTCCATGGTTCTGCACATCATTTTTTAACATGTGAAACTCAGTCTACAAGTTTATCTAAAAAGGGACTAAGTGCTGTTGTAGCTGAAGGTTAGCGACGCTCTGGACATTTGATGAGCCAGGCAAGGGGAGAAAACATGCAGAAAATGCACGCCGACCATGTGCAAAGGTCATAATGTCGAGGTTTTCATCTCGGCTGATAAAAAGTATAAAACGAAACAAGTTAAAACATTAAGAACAAAAGCGGGTTTTCTTTCTATCTAGTAAGAACACTGAGAACACGACAGACGAGGCTCTCAAAACCATTTAAATGCACGTACCAACAACAGCACAGCAATTCTGCATTAACGAGCCTGTGATTGGCTGAGGTTGGTCGTCTTAGAGGTTTTACGTACTAGGAAGGTGTTGCCACAGTGACCGCAGACCACCCTCATCCCCTCGGGTTGGATGGGCAAGGCCGGCTGGGCGGGCTGCTCCTCCGGAATTACCATCACCGGGCTCAGGTTGATTATGCGTCTACTGTCGGAGGAAACGAGGACAAAGATACGTTTGTGACCACAGCAACACCAAATTGGGATTAAATCAATGATACAATAAATGTTAAGGAAGTGTGTGGCAGTAAATCAGTCCAAACATGTTACCTACCAGTTTGGTCGAGGACATCCTATCCTCCTGGATGTGTCTTTACAGATGAGCAGGCAGTTACAAGGACACCTCACGTACTTCTTCCCTGTTGGAGGATTTTTGATGGGCTGCAAGGTGAACATATAACCATCAGATCACTGAAGACCAAACTGATAAACAAATAAATAAAAGAATAAAACCTGAGACTTTAATCTATAAACTGTATATTAGTTCAACGCTTCACTTCCAGTTCAGCCACCCAAGCATCGGCGACGACAGTCATTCAATCTCCCTTGCACTCTCCAGTTATTCAAGCTAAGACAGGAAACTGATGGATCTGCGGTCGGAGAATTAAACCTGGCACTGCTAATGTGGAAATATAGAACTAAGAGGAGAGGCTGTCGATGCCAGCCACCTTTTTATAAAAACCTCCACTTACTGTAGCTTCATTGCAGACCGTGCACTTGACCACGTGCTGATGCAGCTTGCCGTCCAGGTTGATGAGCGACTGGCACACGCGGCAGTTGATGACAGGCACACCGCCGGCATCAGGGCTGGCGATGGCTGTGTAAGGAGGAGGTAGTTCGGCTTTGAGAAGAGGAGGGCAAAGCACACGACACACGGCCACCTGTTAATCGCATGCATCTGGATAACAGCAGCGTCATGAACAAACCATGTGGCCTCCAGCATCCAGCGTCCAATATTAAAGTTTATCTTATCTTTATCTTATATATACACTAAGGGTGAAAGCTTTCTAAAAGAGGTCATGCTGGTTTTGCAGAGGTTTTCTCAGATTACAGCACAGGAAATTGTTTATGAGAGAAATAAAACTACAAACAGATAAAAAACTATTAAGAGGTGTGTTCAGTGATGGATGAAGACATGTTAATATGTTAAGGAACGCTCACACACACTTTTTTCCCCAATTCATTAACAATGTTTGAAATGCAGCTGGAAGAAATTTAGTAAATGCACCTTGAGTTTATTTATCTGTCTATCTAGTTTTTCATAGACAAGACAAAACAGACACACACAGCTGTGGATCAGGATTAGCAACACAACCCATTCACCGTGTGGATAATACACATAATACAACACAATCTCATCTGATGAAGGATCTACAAACACCAAAAATAAAGCTGCAATGCAAACACAAGTCAAAATGTAAAGATTAAAACCCAACAGCCAGCATATTATAGCCAGCAAACATTTGATTTTTCCAGCTACTCAAATATGAAGATTTGCTGCTTTTTTCTGCTTTATACTGTTACAATCTGGATAACTTTGGGTTTCATGTTCTTGGTCAGACAGAATGAGACCAGGCTTTTTCTGTACTGGAGATTTTGTGAATAAAACCCTCATGGTTTTTATCGCTTAGAATATATTATGTCGGAAAATTCATTTTACAATATGAAAACAGGCTCAAGACATTGTCCAAACCTACTTTCTAAACTGTGTAACATACAATTGCTCCCTTTTGACAGTTAAATACTGTAAGTCCCAGCCTGGAAACACAATCTTATATCAATTCACTGTCCATGACAATGTCAGTAGTATGTCGTAGTTTCCCTCCTGCACGTGATGAATATAAACCCATGACAGCCGGTGTATGGCTCTGATTGCTCAACATGTGACTCTTCTCCCTTTATCAGGGGCCAAGCACCAATTCTTATGTTTAGAAGAGAAACAATGGGGCCTTTTAGATGTCAGAGGGACGGCGTAAACCCCACTCACAGCCAAGCGCCAGACAGTTAGCGCGCAATATATCTTACGAGAACACTCTCATTCTGAGGCCGTAATATCTCAGCTTCACTAGTAAGTACTAAAATGTGACACGTTCAGTTGCTGTATTATTTGGATGGGCGGCTAAATTAAAACGTCGCTGCAAACGCTGCACCAAACCGTGTTGACCAAGGCACTGATTAGAGCTCTCTGGCCCTTAAAGAGTTGCAGTGAACATGATCAAATGTCTGGCATTTACAGACTTACAGATTTTCTCTTTGAAAGAACCACTGTGAACGTCAGCCACGTAAATGAACTCTGTACCGTTTAATCCCACATTAACCTTGTGTATTTAGTCTACATTCCATTTTTTTTTTCTGGGCTTTAATAAACTTAATCCATAGACTTGCACCGGTCACCACCTTTACTACTACAGTAGTATCCGAGCACATTTTACGTTCAGTTACGCACTATGAACATGGTCTTAAATCTGCATCTGAAATTACAACATCTCATTCAGATGTCGTAATTTCACCTTAAATATCACTGATCGTATATGAAATGTGCCTTTTTGAACATTTTCCATAGAGATATACCAGTATAGCACTAAATATACAATAGAATATAATACTTATTAGAGTTTAATTTAAGTTAGATGGTGCAGAAGTAACATGCACAGTGACATCAGCTAATTATAACGTCCAATGTTTGAACAAAATAAAATCAGTTTTAGGGGAAACTGTGACAAACAGACATATTACAGACAATCAACCAGTTCATTAGCAAAATTATAAACAGGTTAACTACTAATTTAAAGAGTCATTAGTTACAATTGACCAGTACGGCCTGAGAACGAAACACAAAGAAGCCATCTAATCTGACAATCGACCAACTTCCCCCTCCTGTCTTGCCCTGTGAGTGAGATAATCGGAGGTGTCGGCGGGTAAACGAGATTGGCTCCGAGATTCAGAGACTCTCGATCAGTTGACACCACGGGGCCAGATGGGACACCCCATCTACGTTTGAACAAACCTGGCTAGAAATACAACCAGGGCATGCCAAAGACTGAACCCTCCCACAGTGTGAAGGCAGTAGTTGGATGAAATCACACACACAAAAAAACAAAAACTAAATGAGTCATCTCCTATAATGCTTCATTTATCCAGAATGTAACAATGTGCAGTCAAATGCAGAATTAATTCTCTTAATTTCAGCTGAGCAAATTCAAATCTTGTGTCTCTCTTGTCGGCCACCAATCTCAGGAGAGGCCTGTTTATGCTCCTGCCCGTCTCCCAGCTTCCTAATGCATGTCTGAAACCGGATCCGGCCGCTATAGGTTTTCACTGGCTGTCCTCGGAGCCAGAGGAAAGACGAGAGGACGCTCCTCTACGACCACCAGCAGCACCACAACACACAGCCACCACCACCACCGCGTCCTGCCTTACACTCACTGGCTCCATGACTGCGGTGGGACTTGAGGTTTGTTGTGCACAAACTGAACAGCTGGTACGCAGGCAGCAGCTGCTCCGGAGGGGCTTCTGGTTTTTATTTCCGGTCGCCCGAGCAGCATTTAATAAAAATCTCGGCACCCTGCTCTTAAGACTTTCTAAATAGTGTCACACATTTCAAGATTTAACATGTATAGTTTTCTACTCTATGCTCTTTTGTCTGGAACTTTTTCCCGCAGTGGAAATTGATAATATTATTATGAATATGACTGACTTCAGTTTTCCTAACTTGAAAAACGTCAACATGATATTACTCTGACTGAATACAATGAGAGAAAGATCCAAGTTCCTGATTTTTATGAGTTTTATGAGTTATGATTTCTTAAGTTTATTGTTAATAATTAAATTGGTCATTCATCATGCTGCGTCTCATCTCTGTGTTTAGCTCATTTTCTAGATGATGGCGTACCAGGACTTACTGGAGTGTTAGAACGGTCTGAAATGTGCTCTTACATTAGTCTAATGCAAGTTAATCCATTTCATAAATTTCTTTTTTAACCTAAATACTTAGCCGGCACACTCCCAGGTAAATTGAGACCTGTGTTTCCACGGTAACACTCATTAACAAAGGGGGAAACATTTGTGATTTGCTGCTGATCGTAGATTTTTACAATCTATTAAATTATGATCACCTGGTTGAACCTAACCAATACATTAGATGTTTTATACTGGAGTGAAGCTACCTGAGCAGTCATGTTTTTTTTGTTTTTTGTTTTAAAAAAGTCTTAATTTACCCAGAATTCACAGCAGATTAGTCCTAATTAAGACAGTCAATAGATACATAGATATCCTTGTGAAACTGGTCCCTTTTCTAAGCCCAATAGAGCTACTATTTTATTTTATTTCACTTTCATTTCACAGGCAGATTGATTGTGGCCAAATATTTGGACAACTTCCCCTTATGAAAGTTCCAAGTAAACTGGTGCCTCCTCTTCCTCTGATTAGTTGGCATGACACTGGCAGGGCCACCGAGTTCAGCAGGCTGACGGATAATCGACGAAAGTAAAAAAAACAAATTTCATTGGAGTTTATTAAAGCTGGGCTGAACCCTTCTTATCTAAACCCTTTTTAAGATTTCTAACACAGTGATTAAACCCTCTTCATGTCAAAGCTCTAAGAGTTTTTAATATCAAACTGCTTCAACTCTACTTAAGCCGTTCAGGTGTTTTCATGTACAGTATGAGAGCACAGTGACAACACAGCAACAGCATGTTAAATCTGAATAGACTACATTATTCATGGTCGTCGTTTTGTACCATCACTGGATTATAAACTGGATAAAATATGTATTTCATAAAGTACATAAAGTGTTAAAACAGAGGAATTAATTTATCACCATCAAGCACAAAAACAGCCTGTCAGGTGCTTTTGGTGCAGCCGGTTTGTTCTGCCACTCAAGCGCAATAATATCAAGCAAGAGTCAAACTCAAGCATACAGTTTGTGCAGTGATTCGGATGCAGCCAAGGTCGTTGGTCTCCACCCGTAACCAACACCCCACTGGGCTCAGAGGAGGAATTTACAGCAGACAGTCCAGCTCTACCTGTTACATACAATGTTTGAACAACTCTTTCCAGAAGATATTAAGGAAACCAATGCAGCAGAGGCTGCACTTGGATGTCTGTCAGTTCTACTCACGGCCCACATTAACTCACTTGCTAAATGGAGCTGATTATGAGTCAAAGCACCATCTCAGTCATTGTGCTTTAGGAAAACATCCTTAGTTTTGGCATGTTCGCCTCATATTAATCCATCTTACAAATTGGCTGATTGGCGACCAACAAACCCAAACTGGAATTAGCCAATAATCCAGTCTGCAGCGAGGAAGGAGGGCGAAAGTAGGCCGTGAGATATACTGACATTCATTTAGGCTTTACTCGGTTAGTGTTGCACTAACAGGCCGTCACTTCATGGACTATTAGCAGTAAAGTCTTTACGGTAAATCCGGTGGTGAAATATGAATTTTGCAAGATTAGACTACTTCCGAGCAAAGATGTTTTGTGCACCGTTTGTGTCCTGGACTGCTCCTAAAAGAGTCTTTCACGGTCAATGGATCCATTCATTTGCTGCAGAACAAGCAAGGCACAGAAACGTTGTTTCTGTGGGCTCATGACAAACATGTTCAAAGGGTGGAAACCACACGTCTCTCGCTGAATGATTCCTGAAAAAAAAACAACACATAAAACTAAACCTAATCCCCTGATAGAGGTATCTGACTGGGGCGTTTTTCGTGGAAACACAGAGAGGGCTGAAGTAAAGCCTCCGAGCAGAAAAAGACTGGATTCTTCTCTTCTGTGACATAAATTCTGAATTTGAGTGCAAAGGTCAGTGCTGACATAAGATTCCAGTCTGGAGGATTTATAGGCTCTAATTGCCTGGGTTATCCTGCACGCATTATCGTAATGTAGCCTGAATTCATCTGTTTTCTAAGAAAAATATGGGAAGTGGTAGTTTTATGCTGTTAATGTTTATACTGTATGAAGCGTACAAAACATGCAAGAATATTCAAATTGCCTGAGCAAGATTGAGAGCAAACAAATGTTGTTAAGAGCCCCATTCCCATGCAGTTAAGAAAATAAATAATATGGCGTTCATATCATGTCGTGCTATTGATCCACAGAAGTAACATCTGGGCATTTTGTTGATTTGCAGCTGGGACAAAAGGCTGCTCGTCTGCCTCCATCTGCAGTGGCTCAATTCTCCCCCGTCAATCGACCACATTAAAGCCCACATCCAGTGGATGTCTGCAGAGCTCCATCATTTCGTTTATTTTTACTGCGAACATCTAAAACACCACAGGCCCCAGTGAATCGTGATGCGAGGATTTCTGCACTAAAAAAAAAAAAAAACAACTGCTGGGTGTTGTTGTAGGCCCCTCTTGTCTAACCCACTGCTCCAGTTCTCACAGTGCAGGCTCCACCTTTCTGTCAGCTGCCGACTGATTTCCCAGCGATGCCCTTGCCTTGCTGCAGTTTTTATTTACGCACAAACTCGATACGCCCCGAAAATGATTCAGCATGCAGGCGGCGGGGCAGTGCGTGGTGCCGTGTGCGAGTGTGTTTACCTCGGGGGCTTGAATCCTGCAGGTACGGGGGAGCTGTGGGGGTCACGTTCTCGGAGTTGGGGCCCGACAGCAGCGGAGATCGCTCGTCCATGCCGTCGGAGGCCATGTCGCTAGCCGTGAGAAATGACGGGAGGCTCCTGGCTGCAGCGAGTCGTCCCCTCAGTACGGAGGAGCAGCCAGCGGCTGGTTGTTGGTGCCGACTTGCTCCGGTCCAGCAGCAGCAGCGCCGGTGACGGCAGCCCGGAGGAGGCGGAGCTCCTCTCGGCTCCCCGCCCCTCTCCTACACGGCCCAGGGCATGGGCAGTGTTCATGTATGGAGCTGAAAGCTGCACACAGACGCCACTGTGATGGAATTTGATTTTGAAAAAATGCATCAAGAATTTCTATTGACTCTCTAGGGTTAGTATTGAAGCCTGTATGTATGATATGCGCACAGCATCGGGACACTACTTGGTTTTATACAGTAAAATAAATACCATATATATAAAGATAGAAATCCTGTTTGAATTCAAACAATGAGGTCAATATTCAGTGTTTCACTGGTGGCGAGTCAATAGATAAAAAAAGTAAAGCTGCCATTTCTAGAAATTGCCGCTAGATGTCAGTGTAGGATCACTGGGGTCTAAATCTGTGCAGAACAGAAATACAGACTTAGACAGTTTATTTGTCATTTAGATTTTCATCAAAATGAAATTTCGGTGCAATGGCTCAGAGTACAGCAGGAATTATTGAGATTTTGAAATGGTATATACAATTTACAGGAACGGTGTATACAAAATAGAATAAATATATATAAAAATTAAAAACGGAGATACATTTTTATTTGCAGGGTATTTGGAGTGGGTGGGTGAGGAGGGGGAAACTATTTATGATGCGTTAAGCTGTCTTATGGCATATGGGATGAAACTGTTTTTGAACCTGGCTGTTCTGCTCTGTAGGCTGCGAAACCTCCTTCCAGAGGCCAGCAGTGAGAACAGTCCATGTTGGGGGTGTGAGGGGTCTGAGGTGATGTTTTGGGCCCTTGTCA
>JASGAT010377269.1:0-26338 GCA_030220025.1 Chelon auratus | reverse complement strand
CCCCCACCCCACACACACACTCATCATCACCCAGGTCTATTCTCCTTTTTCCGGTCTCCATCATTTTTCTCTCCCCTTGTCATCCTCTCTCTCTCTTCCTACCCCAATCTACGCTGCTCTTTTTTCCTCTCTCTTCTTAAACCTCCTGTCATTTCTTGTCTCTCCTCCTTTTAGTGTGTTGTGCTCCCTCTCACTCTCTCTCTACCTCTCTCTCTCTCTCTCTCTCTCCCTCCCTCCCTCCTTCCTGTCTTGCCATATGGTAGCCTTTCCATGTCAGCTCTCTGAACTCACCAGCAAAAAACAGCCACTCTACGATCAACACAGATCGCGAGGAACACAAACACTACTTTTGTTTTCAAATTTAAATTTGCATAGTTTGCAAAGCAAATGTTTACAGCCCTGTCATGAATCACAGGTTAGGAGTATTGGAAATGCAAAGACACATTACTACAATATGCAACAAGCAAACACTATACTACTGTAAAGGCATACACTGTTCAGGCATAACATTATGACCACCTTCCTAATATTGTGTAGGTCTCCCTTGTGCCTCCAAAACAGTTGTGACTCATCCAAGGAATGGACATGGGCCTTCTGAGGGTGTCCTGTGGTGTCTGGTAACAGGATGATGTTAGTGGGGGCCTTTGGGTCCTATGTGTTGAGGGGAGGGGCCTCTGTGGATCATCCCACAGATACTTGATCAGTTTGGGATCTAGTGAATTTGGAGGCCAGGTCAACACCTTGTGCTGTTCTTCATGTTTTTTTAATTGCTCCTAAACTGTTTTTGTGTGCATGCCTGTGTCAGGATGCATCCTGCTGCCATCAAGGAGTGTCATTGCTATGGGGATGGGGTGCCTTGTCTGGTCCAATTGGATGCTATATGTCTAAGTAACATCCACACGGATGCCAGGTCCAAAAGTTTCCCAGCAGAACGTTGAACTGTTATTTACTTGTGTTATTTGCTTAAGTAGTTGTTGTAAAGTGTATTGAATGAGACACAATCTGCCAAGAACATTTTTTAAAGGCAACAGACTACAGATACAGACTATCAACAACATGTGGACATTTATTCACCTTTTAAAGCTACAACATGCACCGTTTGTCACCCCCTTCTGGAAGTGGAAGTAATTTCACAAACACTGTTACCTTGGTTGTGTTTGTGGATGTGTATGTTTTCTTTAGGGCTCTCCAACGAGGAAAAAAACTCACCAGTCTTGTCCAGTGCTGTTATTGTGAACATTTATACTTATGCGCTGGTAGTTCTGCGTCACTTTGTAGTTATGCCTCACAAACATTAGTTTGATTTGAGAGATGTTGATGGGGAAGTTCATTTTCCTTGATGGATGCCACAAGCCGAAACGCCAAAAACTAGACAAAACTGTCTTCTTAGTATTACTGGCATGAGGAGGGCGAAAAAGTTGCACTTGAACGCACCGCAGAGACTGCAGCACAATATTTGTGATAGGAAAAAAATCTACTTTCATCAGCAGGTGGCAGTGGTATATATTCGTATTGTGGTAGAGCTATGGCTAGCTGGGAGGCTAGGGAGCTAGGAGGACGTAGCCTCTACTGAATCATGGTGATCACTTGGTCACCCGTTCAGTCATTCGAGAAGATCACGGCGCTGTAAAAATATTTGTGCATTTGATCGTACGGATGAGATAAAGATGCACGAGAAAAGCCGTTGGTGTGTCCTTCCAGCTTGTTTTTGATTACTTCCTTCACTTCTCCTTCTCTCCTAGTTCACTAGCTCTTTAAGCTGAACAGCCAATCAGATAGATGTCGCTCACCAACTTGTTCCACTGCCGTCCATTCAACATGTTGAATCAGCTGAAAAGCTGCTGAAAGGGCGCTCACACTTGGCCTAACACTGGAAACTGTAGGTTCATTGTGTCACAGCCTTTTCTGATAATGTCAAACTAAGCTTCTTTTTCGCCAAACATGGGTCCATCTCCTTTATTTAGACTGTTATATTCAAGTCACTTTCTACACTACTACTCATGTTACCGGACATACTTTAGTTCTCTTTCCTTCTTCCCCCCTCTTTCTTATTTATGACCCTCTTCAGAGTCTTCTCCTCTCTTTCCGTCCACTCCCACACACATATCTTTCCCCCCGCTTCCAATCAACTAAATGAAGTCCTCTGTCCTTGCTTATCTTCTCAACCTTATTCCTCTTTATTTTTTATTTTTCTCACTGAGCATGGAGGCATCATCTAACCTAATTAATGATACAGGGAAAGAGGCTGATATCCAGTGGCCTTGAGCCGTCTGCTTCTCTAGCTGCAGCACTCAAACATTAAACTGTTACATCACTTCCTCATTTTCTCTCACCATGCGATGCCCATTGACACCACTTTTTTTTTTTTAGAGGTTGTTTAACTGAAATGTGTTACTTGAATTTTGAAGAGGAAGGCGACTTCCTGGAAAATAAGCTACAGTACATTTACTAAATGGTATCAGTATCGGAATTGTTTTTGCAAAAAATAGTCATGAAAACTGAAGACGTCTTAAGAGTGTGTGAAACGGAGGTTGGAGAAGCATTCCTGTGGTAACAAATGGAGGCATCTAGTGGCCCAAATGACTCACTGCTGGTATCTTCGTGTCTCCTGCTGGGTCTGCCTCATTAATACACGCCTCTGGAACATTTATCCAAGTGATATTTTGTGTGGTGTTGTAACAAGATAATTGGGCTTAAAGCCTTCCTGTCTGTTACCAAACTGATGCCAATCTCAGATTTGACTGTGACTCATCGTGTCGCATCCAGAGGAAGGCGGCAGCTTCCAGGCTGCCTATCTGGAGCTGTAAAACACAGCCTAACGCAGCAGACATGCGGGCTAATCTTGCGGCACATTTGCATTGGAGGGAATCAGGGAGCTGTGTGGTGTTCATCTGATGACCGCAGCCTTTTTTTTTTGTCTTTTTTTTTTTTTCTGCAGACAGACAGATCTGTGGGGAAGAATGAAACACGCGGAGTATATTCACACGTCAGCTCCTGCAAATCAGGAGAATACATCAGGGCTACAGTGACAACACTGTTCCCCACGGCGTGCCAAAACCTCAATATTTGAAAGTTAAAAAATTAGGAGCTAATTATAGCTGACCTTTGCATTATTCTGTTGATTTTACTAAACCAGAACGGTTTACTCATGTGGTCACGGGAAATGCAAATGAAATAGTTGGACAGTCTTGTTGCACGGGAGGGGCCCTAATCCCTTGTGACTAAACATTATTACTGGGAAAAGATGTGTTATAAATGGAACTTAAAAAACAGATGGAGAAGCAGAAATTTGGGATACAGCTCAAACAATGTAGGGACTAAAGGTCAGAATTTAGTGCAGCTCAGAGGCGTTAAATTGCTACCACCTCCCGACCAACTTGACGCAGGGTTGATCCCTCTGTGTGCTCCTGCAGTCTGGTTGGATGCCCTCCAGGTAACATGTGATGCAGTTATTAGCTGAAGGTCTGATTCTCATTGACAGTTTTGAGATATTTCTTACATGACGGATCTTTTACTGTTGATGCAGAGTTATTCAGTAACGCTTTCGCTTCAGTAGCACTTAATTGCTGATTTACTGCTTTTGGTACCACTCCAGAGTCCTAGTTAAACTGTTACCATTAAAAGTAAATAATATTGTTTGGGGACTTTACCCGGAAGAATTTATTTAGTTTCTTTTTTCTTTCCGTCAGCTCTTCACCCAAAATGACAGTAAGCAATCAGAAAACACCTCCTCCCAGTTCCTGTGTTTCTTTGCAACATATTTTAACACGTCTTTACCGCCCATACCAAAGACGTGAACATGACTTAGGCAACATCGCCAACTACATTTACCAACATTATGCAACGTGTATTTTTGTATTTGTTCAGGAAACGTCAGCTATGAGTAAAGGAAATTAAAAGTTCATGGAAATGCCATGGAAAGTTTATCTGTGAATGATTAAGTGTTGAACTGCGCTCGCGAGGCCGGGGGTGCAAACTGTGCAGGATTTATTTTATGGTAACTGCGCGCATGTGGGAGCAACGTGGGGACCTGAAGACACAGATAAATCAAGTGTCTTTAAAAGTTTCTGCAGAAATCATGCGTCTCCAGTGGATTTACGCCCTCGCCGTCGCAGCAGCCACACCTTCGCTGGTGGTGACCTCTTTTCGACGTTGCAAAACTTCAGATGGGGCGGCTTCGAACGCTAGATTAGGAGTCCCTGTTTACGCCACTGTTCAAATCTAAACAGCAGGCCCCGACAGCGGAGATGTGAACCTACATGTTTGCGGGTCATAGCAGCAATTACGATCATTTGGCCAACATAAACAAACAAATGAGAGTCATGCAGATGGAGAGATGAAGAGCGCAGCTACATGCCTTTCATAAGATAGTGAAAACAGAGGGACTTTGATCCACGCTAATGCCTTGCGTGTAAAAGAATTAGAGGACATTTAGTTGAGTTAGTTTAGCTCCATAAAAAAAAAGAAAAAAGAGTGAGTTGTAGTGTGTGTGGGGGTGGGAGGAGGGGAGTGCAGAAATAGTCATATAGATACAGTATATCAGGTGCGAGGTCGCTGATGGGGCAGCACAAAAAAAAGGAAAAGTCTGATGTGCCGTTTGAAAAGAACTGAGATAAACTTGAGAAGTTTTCGTTTTATGCGACGCATAAAACTCGAATTTTCTGCTCAGTGGGGACAACCTGTTTCAGATGGCCCAAGCAGATAACATGTATTTACACCGATCAGGCATAACATTATGATCCTAATATTGTGTAGGTAAAACAGCTGTGACTCATCAGAGAATGCACACGGGCCTTCTGAGGTTGCCCTGTGGTGTCTGGCAACAAAATGCTGTTAGTGGGGGCCTTTGGGTCCTATGGGTTGAGGGGAGGGGGTGTGGATTCCACGAGGTCTCCACACAGGAAATAATCATAAAAAAAGAAACAGGGCCTGCTACTTCAACCATGACGAGCATTTTGCACGTAGCAGCGGCGTCTCCCTGCTCTCTCACAGCCTCTCATAAACCTCACAGTATGGATCCTGTCAGTCATGACCTATTGATTATGATAAAAAAACGGAGTGCAGCTCCCTCCCTCCTCCCTCCCTGGCTACTTAAAGCATTTTTTGGTGCCAGTTTGCTTCTGTGTCAGAGGGCAGATTAGAGGGCAGAGTGGGTTGAAGAGAGGGAAGTAAAGCTGCACAGAAAGAGGGAAATAAAGTTGCTATCTACTTTTACATTCTGTGATGCAGACAGCATAATGAGTTAACAAGGTGTTGAGGCAGAGAGGAGGAGCAAGGGAAATGAATGGTGGACGATAGGGAAGTAATATCAGTAGTTGTGATCTATACAAGTCTATGCACTGCGTTAGGGGTTGTACAGACTACTCAGCTAGTGAGTTTGACGACTTCACTGCTGTATCATGGCGCTTTAAGCATCAAAAATGACATCGATGATGTGACGATAACGACATTGATGCCTCAGAGAAGACAGTTGGAAGTGCCCTGTGGGTTTTTGCTGCAAGTCAATTAGCAACCTCGCTAAACGCCGTGCGGTAACAGTGGGAAGGAGGCTGCACATCAGCTATTTTGTTTGACCTTTAGCTGTACATAAATAAGACTTCAGAGAAATACCTATTTTTTCACTCTGCTATCCCATCTAACAACGCGCTATCGAGTACTATTAAATGCTGTTTGCATGGTGCTGAGTTGCAGCCTGTTTTTATACAGTGCATGAGCTGTCTGTTCTCAGCACATGCGTTCAGGTCAAGAGTGTAGATTTCATTCTTGCAAAGCATTACTTACATCACATAATAGTCGACTTTAAAAATTCTGAAGTCGTGCAACGCCTGTGTAGCACTGGTAACCTAATCACTCTGCCATAGTTCACTGTTGACCAACATAATCAGTCACCTCCTCACTGTCACTAACAACACCTGAGCCAATCACCTGTAGTTTTTCCCACCTGGTATCCACCCTGTTCCCTTGTTTGAAATGATCCAGCTTCATTTACACACACACACACATATGCCACTAATTCACCATAAACCAACTGGAAGCAGGAAACTGGACTTTTCCTTCCACACTCACCCCCTGGATCGGTGAGTCACAGCTCATCTTAAACAAGTTTGGAAGCTGTTTAGTATCAAAGCTAACTGATGCTAATGCTAACAGGCCTTCACCACTACCCGATCATTTCCACTGCTGCCCTTGGATTTCAGGATGCGCTGAAGTGCTGTGAAACAAACAAATTTGGCTGAGCACTGGTGAGACAAGCTGAGGAAAGATGTGATGAGTGTACATTAACATGGAAAGGCTGGTGGTGATGATGATAGATAGATAGACAGATAGATAGATAGATAGATAGATGGATAGGTTTTATTTGTCACATGCACGGTTATACATAGTACAATGCACAGTGAAATGTATTGTTGTACCTGCAGCCAGTAGTATAAAAAATACTACAGTAAAGTACTGTATCCAAGTTCTTCAGTTCTACTCGGATGAGTGGTGAATCGTCTTCTCAAAAAACTCTACAAGTCCAGTTGCCTTTTTTGAACCTTTGTTGGATATACCATGACCTGGATGACTGAGAACCTTCACAGACATTTTGAGAGTAATTGTTCTATTAAGGAAGCACTGGATTGTATACCCTTTTAAAGAACATTTGAACAACAAGAGCCTAGCATGCATAAAGAAAGAAATCATTGGGTTTTTCACTTCACACACGTCCAATTGAAGAAAGAGAGAATCAAAATATCTGGCAGCAGATTGTTCACTTGTTCTGTTTCTTTAATTCCGTTCAGGTTTAGGTCAACCTTCAATGATCGTCTGTATTTGTGATATAATTATGATATCGTCACACAGTTATTTGAGGAGAGGTTCACCCTCCCTGTTATTTCGAGCTGTGAACAAAAAAAAACTGGAACCAGGAATCACTTTTTCACATTCTTCTCCTATTTGAGTTTTTTTGGCTGACGGCCAGTGTATATAACCATTTTGTCCTAATTAGGAAATTCCTCCATTGTCTTCATTATTTGGCCTGGAACTTGAAATGCCTTGGTTTCTTTCCTGCTTGGGGCAACAACTCAAAGGATCACCTTTTTTTTTTTTTTCAGACTGACGTTTGAACTCGAAACCGTTTTCTCCTTCTTTGTCTGTTGTTCTTTGAAGCTCTGCCCAAAGAAGAAGATAATCAAATATGAAGTCAATCATCACCATCAATAGACACCATCTAATGTAATCAGGATGCTTTTATTTACTTTTCTAAAAGTGTGAGTTTGTTCAGAAATAGAACCGAAATTTTCATAGATATGTACTGATTTGTGTTATGTTTTGCTCTTATTTGTTATTATTTGTACATAAGGGCAGTCTTTGACATGCTGCCTGCAGGAATAGAAAGAACAGCAGCCTTGATTTGCATTGGCTTTGCATTATGAGACTAAATTTCACCTCTGTAGTATCTGTGTTTGCACTTCACATTGTGGACTTGTGGGAGAGGGACATATAAACATAACAATCGCAGTAAATATTTCCATCTTTTCCAAATAAAGAAGAGCCATAAAACTTTATGGCTCCACGCCTGACTGACCTTACCGAACAATAAAGGGTTCAAGGATTCAATATTTGCAATTATCTCTTGCGTTGTGTGAAGGACAAGCAATGTCATTTAGGTTAGTATTAAAGTATAGTATTAGTATTAAATACATCCATAAATTAATATGTCTCTGAGCAAAAATTGAAATAAGACAATTTTTATAACCCACACAAAACTTCCTTTTCTGGTGACATGTTTATTTCACAGCCGTCTGTTTCCATTTTTTTTTTTAAGTTCAAATGAATGCAGTGTGATTATTTCACAGGTTCAGACCAAATAAACCCTTGTAGTTAATTTCAGAGGCAGCTGAAGTCACAAAATAAGGAAGCTAGCACAAGAAGAACAGCAACGGAGACAGCGTGGAAGACATGCCGACATTAGCGTTTAGCTTAAACGCCTGTGAGTGGAGCGTCAGATGGCTATATACTGTTCTTGTGTTTCAGATCAACACAATAAATAATTAAAGAGACCTTTTGTTTCTTTATTTTGCATCGGTTGTGACCAATAAACTTTCCACAAAACGAAGACAGGCCATGGTAAAAGAGATATTAGTCACCACAAGTAACCTCCAACTTGGATTGGACGTATTCCAACTTGTTAGGAATACCTTAGTCCCTATACTATTTTATTTTAATTTCTATATTGAGCAATCTTGAGCTGTCTGGATGAGACACAGTCTTTGTCTCTCTGTCTCCTGCCACCAGGTCAGAGTGGGATTTAAAAACTTTCAACTTCTCAGAGTTGCAACATTAGTTGTCACTGATTGTCACTGAACTCATCCTAAAAAATACCCAACTACAACTTTGAAAAATCTGGCGCAAAAGAAGCGAAGTGCCTCGATTTTAGTCACAGCTGATCAGGCCGTGCTCGGCGTTCTTCTCAAAATGGCAGCTGGTAATTTTAAAAGCGGACGGAAGCTGTCGTCTACTGGGAAGTGGTTAAACCTTGTCAATCAAGAGTTGTTATTCCATGACTCCAAAGGGCCACTCAACTGGGGATGTAAATGAACGTGTAAAAAGTTATGATGCTCACTCTCAGGACGCTTATTTTAACTGTTCCAGAGTTTGCATGAAAATAGATAAGGAGATTTTATTTAAGCTGCACTATTTGCAAGATTTGGTTCCTCTTCAAGAGCTGAAATCACTCGTCTCTCTGTCTGCCTCCCCAAAAATAAGTGTCAAGGTTTTTAGGGATAACTAGGCCACAACCTGATGTAAATGGTCTGCACTCATGATGCTATTCAAAGCACTTCACACTGTCCTTCACACAAAGTTGGAAGCTGCCATGCAAAATGCTCGCCTGCCATTTGGTTCAACATCACGTTCAGCGTTTTGACCAAGGAAAATTTGCGTTAGCCTTGGGTTGGTGATGGGAAACATCAACCCTGCGACTGGTGGACAGCCCACTCACTGTACTACCAGAGGCTGAGCCGTCCATTGCTGAGTCACTGCTTTAGAAGCTTGTAGTCATTTTAATTGGTTTTATTGTGTCCGCATTGTTGCTGGGGTTGTTGTAAGGATTTCATATCGTGTCTTCAAATGACTGTATGAAAATTTAATTTATGACTCACCTGCAGTGTTTTACTCTAAACGTGTGATGGAAACTCATCCGTGTCTAAGTGCAACAGCACATTAACCACCGCCCAAGTAGAAGAAAATGAGGGGACAGGGGGAAACAAGAGAGGGAGAGAAATATCAGCGTGGAGAGGCTCTTTATTGAGAATAAAATGCCACCGCGACGAGTGGATTTCTGGACGAGGATGAAGAGGGGATGCTTCTATGCGAGCCTGCATAACTAATTCTACCAGTTTAATAAATTACACACGAGGCTAAAAGCTGAGACAAAAGAGGAAGGCGGTAGCCTTTCTAATGCTCCCGTTTCAAACACATGTGCTAAACTTTACAGTCTACCCTTCTAAAGCTTCTAAGACACAGTGTGTTGATATTCAAACAAGTCATGTTGTGTGAAGTTCAGCAGAGGCAAGCATGAAAAGATGTTGATTGCTGAAATGCAACGTGAACCAACACATTGTTCCTACGGTTCATTCAACGTGGCTTATGTAGTTTAACAGATGTGTGCGTGTTTGTGAGTCCGTGCAGATAACGCAACATTCCTTCTGTCCATTTGCCTGAACGCTATCAGCATAATATCCCACATTAAAATACTAGATTTGCTGATAATGGTGAGGTGCAGGAGGCAAACATGCAACATACGGCATAAAAAAGAAAGCACAAATGGAAAGGGAGACCCGCAGAAAGAAAGTGTAAGAGAGAGAGAGAGAGAGGATTGTTGCAAGCTGCAACAATCCCCGGAGGATTACATAACATTTCCTTGGGAATGGCGGGTCATAGTGACCAGTTCATATCATCTCTATCTCCATTAGCCGTCATCAGCAGGCCTCTTATAACAGCCATTGTGAGGCTGCCTGTCAGAACACAGCAGCAGCTTCAGCATCCAGTGTACTATTTAAAGGTCAGAAAAAAATCACCCACTCAACGCATCGCATCTCTGGCAACACAAGTTTTAAGGGGTGTTAATTTTGCATGAAGGCATTGCAGCAATTCACAGCTTAATAATATGTTCCGATACTTTGTAGCACTGTTGAATGTAATGCGTAATAAAGTTCACTGTAAAAAGATGGACTGGTGAAGTGTGTGACACCGATCAGCCACAACATTAAAACCGCTGACAGAAGAAGTACATAAGATTGACCATTTTGTGACAATTCAATGTTCTGCTGGGAAACTTTTGAACCTGGCATTCATTCGTGTGGATGTTACCCACCTAGACCAGACCAGGCACCCCTACCCCATAGCAATGACACTCCTTGATGGCAGCAGCCATCCCCAATAGGATGCAGCCTGACACAGGCACACACACAAAAACAGTTTAGGAACAGCACAAGGTGTTGACCTGGCCTCCAAATTCACTAGATCCCAAACTGATCAAGTATCTGTGGGATGATCCACAGAGGCCCCTCCCCTCAACCCATAGGACCCAAAGGCCCCCACTGACAACATTCTGTTGCCAGACACCACAGGACACCCTCAGAAGACCCATGTCCTGATGAGTCACAACTGTTGACACAAGGGAGAAATACACAATATTAGGAAGATGGTAATAATATTATGCCTGATTGGTGTATTTTACAGCAACTGCATCCATGCCCTTCACCACATAGTCCACCGGAGAGATTTGATTGATCCGACAGATCTTTGCTGTAGCGCAATCAGTTCTCAGCGGAGGGGATCCAGATCAACTTTCAGCCACAAAAAATGTCTACACGGGGAAGTGTGTACACTTCCCGGCTAGTACAAAGCTAATCCAGTTCCAGAATAGCATTTGAACTGGAACAGCAACAACAACAACAAGGTTTCTGGTTAACCTGTCTTGATCTCAATCTCTGTCGAGAATTAGCTCGCAGCTGTGCCACTCAAATATTCATAAAGAAAACACTGGACTCAAGGCGCCCTGCGATGGACTGGCGACCTGTCTGGGGTGTGCCCCTGCCTCTCGCCCGATGACAGCTGGGATAGGCTCCAGCAGATCCCCGCGACCCTTAACAGGAATAACCGGGTATAGAAAATGAATGAATGAATGAGTGAATGGACTCAAGGCAGCTAGTCGCACTAACTGAACGGCGAAGGCCTCGTGGTTATTGAAGAGCAGACTGTTGCTCAGAGCTCATAAATGCTACGTTTCCACCAGAACTGAGAGCAGAACGGGTGAGCCGGGGTTGAACTCTCTCAACTTGTTTTCCATTCGTTACACAACGCTTCCCATCTCTTTTCATATGCGCTCGCGTCCAGATGCGTTCGATGGTGTGTCTGTGTCGCATCCACAAGCCCCATTATCGCCGGTGTTAAACCAATGCAAACAAACACAGGTCAGTTATCAAATGCTTTTCACTAATGTGGTTAATTATTTGATGGGAGTAATTTTTTTTTTCAAAATATAAAAAACTGACACACCCACACAGACTGGACGCGTAAAACACCACACGAAAACGTTTGTTGAGACAAACCCATCTCGACCAAAATGATATACAGTTATACAATCATCCTCACACATGCCATTCAGCGCCGTAGCTCAGCTAAATGTCTCCATGAAAGCTCATACTCGGCGTAAAGAATATCAAGTGGCTCGGCTCCGACGTTTGAGTGGGAGAACGATGAACACTCGACGATCTGCCGCGGCCATAAAGGCCACTGATATTAATTTAAAATGCTCTCAGCAGCCCGTGTTATGTCTGTCCCCGCTGTTTTGAGCGGTAAGCACGGGGAAACGGATTAATGCATTTGCATGCGGCGAGTCTTTCCAGTGTACCAGTATGTTTTACCTTTTTTATGCAAACCGGCCGCCTGACCGCGACTTCTGGTTGGTCAGGTGTCTCCACCAAAAGTGACGGCCACACAGCGCGCCACAGCTGATTTATTCATTGATTGATTGATTGATTGGGCAATAAAGCAATCACTTTCATATCAGATCTGGTGGCGGCTTAATTAACACGGTTATGCGGCACATCTTCCACACCAGTGACGGGAAACGTTTTCAACCGGCTGAGGAAGAGCTGAAACAGGAAGTCACGTCTCTCTCTCAAAAAAAACATCAGAGTGTAGCTGACGTCCGGGTATACATGCATGCGACTGTGACTGGTAATAAATGATTCCTCTGTCTTCAGAAAACCTTACATGAACAAAAATAAAGATGGTCTTCTTTCTGTTTTGGGCCGGGAGTGGTGCAGAACAAAGCAGGCCTCGCTACAGTCGGTGAGCCGCATGAACCCGCCGGCAGGCATCTCCTCGGGCCTCCTGAATAATAATAACACAACAAGACGCTTTAATCACAACAAGTCGTTGTCTGTAAATGTAACAGATGGCTTGATCGATAGTGAAGCTGTTCGTCAGCTTCTTGTAGATTTCTTTCGCTTTTCGCAGCTGGCTGGTGATCCTCGGGTAACGTGTCTTTCTTTACAAATGTTTCTCTTGTCTCTGACATGAAAAGGCTCATCACATGAGGAGCCCATGACATCCCTCTGACTGAAGTCACCTCTCATGCTAAAGATAACTCTCTGCTCATGTCACTTGCTGCCTGGTAGCAGGGAAACTACTGCCAGGGACTTTGGGAAAAACCTTCTCCAAAAAACAAAAAACAAAAAAACATTTGCTTTGGCAGCCGGACCTCGAGTGGTGTTAGCAGAGGGACCCCCACGGACGCATTCCTTCGCCCTGCGCGGCCGAGTTTAAGAATGTGGGACGACTTGTTTTAATTTCTTCGAGGAAGGGGGCTGCCTTCCTCGAAGTCTACGGGACACACGGACCGGAGAGCCGTGACACATCGAGGGCGATAGTGAAGACGGGAGGACTGCGCTGATGATGAGAGGAGGAGTGGCAGACTTTTACCAACTTCCCCAAGTGACGCGCCCGGCCGTCCTCCCTCCGTCCCTCCCTCCGCGAGAAAAAAAAAGTTTCCCCAGTGTCACTTTTTTTTTTAAAAAAAAGTTCTCCCGATGCAGAGACGGTTTGACGGCTTAAGTGAGAGAAACAGCTGAGACGTTTTCACAGAAGTTTGGACATGAAATCGCTCAACGGGTAGAAAGAGGCACTTGAATCTTTTGTTTTTTACTTTGGTCCAAGCGTGCGGCATCATGACGCTGCGCTTCGGCGCCTTCGTGGGGACTCTTCTGGTCTTCAGCGCTCTCCTCAAGGTAGGAATCAGCTTTAACTCACTTATATTTGACACAGACGGCTACGTTCAACAATACTGTATTGCTTTTTTCGCTTTTCAAGCGCAGCACGGCTACTTATTTCAGTGATGAAGGTCAGATACTATCACCTGCACCTGTTGCGCAGGTAGCTGATGTTATAATTGTAGTCAGAAGCCGGTTGCAGCGCTTCTCTCAAAAGTTCATGAGAAAATGTGAAGCAGTTTCATCCTGGTTGTCAGCAAAGAAGATGAGGCGGCTCAGATGGGTCCCCTGTTAGACGAACAATGCTCCTTTGAGAGGTTTAATTGGATTCAGATTTTATGTCAGCAGGTAATTAATAGGACGACCTTCAGGCTTGACAGATGTGACAATGCTGGGGTATTTATTGGAAGGAGTGGAGAGTTTATGTTAGAGCCAACCTGGTTTTATAACTTTGTGATCACAATTAAGATAAGACACTTAAAAAAAAGAAAAAACAGACTTTTGCTCCAGGTTGCACAAGTAACTTGACCTGAAATTATTATAATTTTTTAAAAAAATGCCTCTGGACAGAGATTAGATAAGAGATAGGCTGTGGCATCCAGCTGCCTCAGACCCACCTGTCCTCGCCCCACTGGTCTATCTGGTGAGAGAGAGAGAGAGAGAAAGAAAGGGTGAGAGAGGTTGAGAATGGCATGTGAGGATGTGTGTGGCCAACACAAAGGGGTCAGGAATGGAATGAGGTCCGGCTCAGTGTCCCCCGTCACTCCTGCAGCCACAAGGCTTCACACCAGCGAATTAATAAGACGCTGATCACATCTAGTGTGCATGTTTCCTCTCTGCCGAGTCGTCCTTCATTGTCAGAAGAGATGTTCCCACTTCACAAGGCAGCCGGTGCATCGGTCGACACTGACCCCGTGCTGTACCTGTGCTCGCTTCTGTTCCACATTTGAAACCCGTTTACCTCCCAACGCGGAACTTTTTTAAATGCAACGCGTGGTTAATGTTGAGCTGGTTAACAACTGCTGCAAACTTAAAAAAAAAACAAAAAAAAAAACACTTTCACTTGCAGGACAGACTTAGGTGTGATGGTTTTGTACCATAGAGCTGCTAAGTGAGAAAGTTTTGGGTGGATGTCTAATTTTATTTACTATGTGTGAAATGTGTGACTTTCAGAGCGGAGACAGCGTCTCAGTCACCAGGGGCTCTTATTTAAATCACACCTTATCCAGAATGTCAGCACAGCATCTGACCAAAGAAGAATACGGTTAATGTTTTTAATTCAAATGAGATTAATGATTTATTTATGTACAGGACCTTATCGGACCTTATTTGGCAACCTAGCCTGGCAACCCATTAGTTGCACAGGGCACAATGACTCATGGACTCAGTATTCAATTCTCCATTCCTTTTTTCTTATAGTCAAACGCCAAAAACATCTTGTTAAAGGCGGCAGATTTGGCGCTTGAAGTTAGAAACTAGGGTAGATTTCTTGTGTTTGTTTGATCTGAAATGAAAACTACCACAAATACTATACACTAATTACACTAAAATATACAATACTTGCAGAATATCATAAAATTCAATTAATATCTGTTATATATTTGACAATAAAGCTCACTTTTAAGCTTTAAAAATATTAACTTGAGAAAATGTTAATGGAGTTTGAAAGTTCTCCGTGTGTCTGCGTGGGTTCTCTCCCGGGTACAACGCCCAAAGACATGCTGGTTAGGTTAACTGGTGATTCTAAACTGGCCGTAGGTATGAGTGTGAATGGTCGTCTATCTCTCTCTGTGTTAGCCCTCCGATAGACAGGCGACCTGTCCAGGGTGTACCCCGCCACTCGCCCGATGACAGCTGCGATAGGCCCCATCACCTCCCGCGACCCTTTCACAGGTCAAGCGGTTACAGAAGATGAACGAATGAATGAAAACATGCATGATTAGGAGCAAGATATGCAGTCAGAAAGCTCCAGAATATGAAAATTAGTGAAAAGAATTTTTTTCAAGTTTTTGAATGTAGTCATTTATTGTCTTCAAGGTGAAATGCACAGAAATGTCATGTTGACTGTGTTGTTTTCAAAGGCAAGTAAACGCGCAGTGGCCCATTAATCCAGTTAGCTTTGATGAAGAGTGCAGATGCAAATGAGAGCGTGACAAAAAAACAAAACAAAACACAGATGGTTTTTCAGTGCTGTGGAAAGAAAGACTTTTTATGGACATGTTTAAAACTTTAACTTTGTGCTTCAGCATTTAAAGGATTTGTCATTAAGCTTTCTTTTTCTATGTAATGGTTAATACAATTTATTGAGGTGTTGCTTCTTTACAGTTGAGAGACGCAACAGTCGGAGATGGGATGCCTCATTTTCACCTCTCAAAATCAGTCCTCCAGTAAAAGCTTTAAATCGTAGGTCGATGCGGTCATGAGAATATTTTGGAGAACTTTTGTTTGTGGTAGAAGTTATCAGTGTTGATAATGAGCAGCACAATAACACCAAAAGTTCAAACGAGGAAAAAAAACATACTGGTGGTTCTTCTCATTGTTCCCATTGTTCACTCTGGTCTCTGCTGGTCTCTGCTCGTTGCCTTCTTGGCTCTTTTCTACCAGCCGTTCACGCACTTTTATAATATTTTCATCCATCCTTGCAGCTTTCTCCTTAACATGCTTCATATAGGTTTGAGCATCCGTCACAATACAAGCGTCTGAAGAAAGTTGTGACCCTCTTACGTCATGGAAACAAGTCAGGGAGGATGAGATCATAACTTAATACCAGAACTGAAGAAATAAGAGTTAAAACAGAAAAAGGGGAAACATCATGCTTCCCCGAATGGAATCTATTTTGCATAAACCAACACTTTCCATACGTGTAATTAGCATTTCCACCTACAGGAACTGTGGCTGTTCCTACAAATTGTTCAGTTTCGTAAGCAGCTTGGCCCAAAAACAATGAAATATGTTCATTTTACATTTGTGTAACTGTATAAAGGATGATGCTACGATAGGCTGACTGAACAAAATGCAGTTTTAAAGCTCCAAGCTGCGTATCGCTCCTCTAGAATACGCTGCGCCGGATATATGAGGATGATTTCAACCTTTAGAGGATGGTAGAAAGCTAGCTGTGTCTTTCTCAGTGTGGTTCTGTATTTCTCTGAGACTTTCATACTATAATTTAAAAATACTTAGACTTAGATGAACTTTACTCATCCACAAGGGAAACTGCTTGGTCATAGTAGCTCAGTTGCACAAAAAAAAAATCACTATTAAAAAGAAAAATTTGTGAAGATAGCTAAAGAAATAGAAATAATATAAGTAAAATTGTAGTAAAATAAAATAAAATTTACAAACCATATGTACATTTGTATAAATATAAAAACATTTCATTGTTTTTGGGCCAAGCTGCTCACTAAATTGAATAATTTATAAGAACAGGCACAGTTCCTGTAGGTGGAAATGCTAATTACATGTACAGAAAGTGTCACTTTATGCAAAATAGATTCCATTCAGGGAAGCATAATGTTTCCCCTTTTTCTGCTTTAACTCTAATTCTTCGATTCTTTTAGCCGACTGTTTCAAAATAAACTTAGCATCTGGAGTCTAAAGAGAAAAAATGTGGGTCGTATTTTCGTAGAGAGTTGTTGAGTTGTTGAGAGTTATGATCTCATCCTCCCTGACTTGTTTCCATGACGTAAGAGGGTCACAACTTTCTCCAGACGCTTAGACGCTCCAAATCTAGAAAGCTGTGAGGATATTTGAAAAGATGATAAAAGTACGCGAACGGCTGGTAGAAAATTTCTAATTTAAAAGATGCACAGATATGATTTCTGTCTCCAAAATCAAAGCTAAAACAAAAGCAACCGGACTTGTCGGAGTTTCAGGATGACTGGTTTAGGCTTTTAATGACACAATGCTCACCTACAATTAGAGGAAGTCGTTTAGACTAACTTGGGTGGTGTTGTTTTTTTGTCGCGTCTGGACACTACTCTCACTAGTTGCCTTTGTTTTAGCTTTATGTTTTGACCTCCCGTGACCTGGACACCTGAGAAACTTCATCATTTGCTCCAAAAAGTAGTTTTTTACAGACAATGTCGTGACCTGTTAATCTACGTTTAAATAAATTACTCTCGCCCCGCGCCTTTTTCCTTCACATACATTTTAATTTGAAGACTGAGACTTGTATATGACCAGGATAGGAAAACAGTTTAACCGTGTTTATTGGTTTTCTCTTTCCCACTCAATCTGTCATGTTTGTGGACTTGGTTAAGTTTGATGCGTAGCCATTTTTTAAAAAACAAATTAAATAGAAAAATCTCTAAATTAAACAGAACAGGTGTCTTCATATCTTGTGAATTCGCTCTTTTAACGTGGCCTCTCTTCTGATTCAAATTTTGTATCTTTTATTTTAAATCTTGTATTCACTGTGTCATTTATCTGGCTATCGCACGGAACATAGGATATTACATGGAAATGGGATAAAAAAACAAGCAAAACTAAATATAGACCGAAAAAAAACAACACAAAGTATGATTTGTTAAGTGCAGGCCGGTGCGTGCAAAGTCCCAGCTTGACAGTCACCCATTAATGACCCAGGAAAAGTACAACACTTTGCATGAGTTTATCATGGTACGGAGCTTTTTCTCTGTTCCCATGCGCTGCCTCCTTGCAGCTTGTACAAATGAGAGAACGGCTACATTGCTATCAGTGGGAAATATCTTGGAACAAGGAAATGTGACGTTTTCTAACACTTGAAAGAACTGGCCCGTCTGTGGCCCGTGGATGCTCCGTAGAGAAGCGCTCTCTTTCTGCCAGTGCCTTGAACTTTTAAAATATACGACGTGGATGACGGGTTGATGACGCGCGGCGCCTTGACGATGAAATCCGACGAGTTCCTCTCTCTAAATGTATTCTTCTCGCTTTATCCAGATTAGAAAGCACAAGACTTCTAGTGTCTGGCATCCCATTATTGTTCTGAAGTGCAAAAGTCACAAATCAAGTCCCCCTTTGTGGAATGATGCACCCTCCGCCCACTCTCAGTCCCTGTCGACTGCACCAGTACAGTCCAGTTTCAATTTAACATCCCCCTAACCGCGCTGCCATTCGGTCCGGCCTTCTAGTGGAAGCTCAGCATGTTCTAGATGAATTACAAAGAGTCACAGTTCCCAGTCCATGTAAATGAGACACAGGCTCCTCTCCCAGCCTGAAAGGCCTTATTGTCAGCAGATAGCTATCATTTTATCAGTGGCCTCTGAGCGACTTATAGCCAGACATAGGCTGTAGCGGAAAGAAGAAGTTATTATTTTTCTCCTGTGTTGTCTGGCTTCCTAAAATTCAATCCTGCTGTCGCTCTAGATTGACCTCAAACTGAGCTTTTAATCCTCATTAGTGCTGAATGAAATATAATATAGAGCTGGCTATCTGTGTTAGTGTTAAATAGGTTTGTTCCTCACTAACAGTGACTATCAGGTGAGGAAAGGTCTGCTCCTTCACTATCGTGGCTCTAAAGGTGGCAACTCGCCCCTCCGCCACTTTGGTGGTCATCTGAGCACCATCGCTGTTGCTCTTCTGTCCATCTCCAAATAAAGATAAATGATCTTTAATTGGCATAATGAACTCCACACGGTTCAACTTAAGGTAACCGAAATTAGGTGGGAGAATTTCAGGCTGGGTACCCAGAGGATGCACCCTGAGGACGCTGGTGAATAAGAGGTGCCCAGGGTGGTGGTTATGGTTTAAAACTGATTAATTTGCAGTTTTTTTATTCAGTGACGCTGATCGTTTCTGACAGTGATCCTCCTCTTCATTCATTAGAGAGAAGAACCGCAAATAAAAGAGCTTGACTCCTACCGACCAGACATCATATGTGGACGGTAGGCTTGTGTAAAAAAATAGAAAGGCCACAGTAGCTGGATGCATCCATGCAATTACCTTATTTCGCTTCCTGCACATATGTTTTATAATGCAGCGTTCAGGACATGAAACAGCTTTTAAATTGGCACTAATGTAAATTGTGTAAAAACAGAAATTGGAAACAATTCCAAGCAAATGTCTTTATATGAAATAATAATCTTAATAATTTCAACCATAAACCAAAAAATAAAAATCTGTTAATGTGCTTGCATTCATGATGCCTTCGCTGAGCCGCAAGTGTGTCACCTCGGCGTCGTCTTATTTGCAACGCGGTGCATTTCTGGCTTCTCAAAGGCGGAGGATGGTGCCATTCGCAAGTGCCAGCCATCACGCCGTTTTGCCAGGAAATGTCGCAGCTGCTGTACGCGGTTACTGACTCTTTACTTCTTTATTAGACGCAACAGCTGACATCTCCTCTAATGAGCAGTCTAATCAATTGCTCTACAGCAAAATTTGGTGCAACCGTCTGTCTGGTCAGCTTTACAAGGAAATGAGTTTTTTTTTCACTTCCGTGGTTGTTGAATGAATTATCTAATGCCCCCGTTCAAATGAAAACCTGTTACATAACTATTCAAAGACAGGCGTACATGAGGAAGGAGCCTATGCCTGCGGTTGAAGCTCAGTAGAGCTGGTTGTCCACGAACCAGAGGGTTAGCGGTTCGATCCCCAGAATGTGTGTGAATTGTGTGAGCGAGTGGGTAGATGCCTTTGACCTTTGATTTCAATATCTGGGTTTAAAAAAAAAAGATCCTGTGATCTTAGAAAATGGTTATTACACTGTTAAATACAGCAGAAGGCAGCCAGTGACTAAAAATTTGAAAGAAAAAATGTATAAATACACAGTTTGCTTTATCACACATCACACCCCACGCTTCACTTTCACACATTTCAAACATCACCCCGATCACACTTCAGCTCAGTGTAAAGGCCCGGCCCTCTGTGTCCAGAGTCCATGGGTGTTGGTATGTATGCGTTCATGCGCGATTTCCCCCTGTTGCAGGCCACTAGCATTAGGAGGAAGCTCTAATGGCGAGTGCATTGTACTCCGATGGGTATCGGCCCGGCCAGCGGCTCAGCGCTCTGCAGGGCGCAGCGCGGTGCCACTGACAGTAAACATCACGTCACTCATTTTCATGTTCTCCGATGTGGCCTCTGATAGCGGCCGGGCCGTGGTGCGGGAAGCTGATACCTGGAGACAGACACAGTCATAGCTAGAGCTGTCATGCAAAGGGAATATTTGGAAGCAGCGGTTATTTTTAGATGCGGCTTTCAGCATTGTTTTATGATTCAGGAGGCTTCTGGCGAATTTCTCTTGGGGAGTATGGTGCCGCGTGTATTCATATAGGAAGGCTGTTGTGCTCGAAGGCTGCAAAATAAAATATACTGAATGCAAATGTGTAAAAGAAGACGAGAATCAGCAGTGGATGTGATCTGAATTATGAAAACCAGCAAACAAGAATTTAAATTTAAAATAAACTAAATTAAGAAAAAGCACAAGAAAAAAGTGACTTTTGCAAACATCGTCTCCCTATCCATCACGTTTTGCATCTCTCTCTCGGTAGCCAGCAAGCATCTTCCTTTGTGGCAGATTCACTTTGCTCTTTATCACAATACGTCCACTGTGGAAATAGCCCAGCAAGCTCCTTGAGATTTTTTTTTTCTCAACTTAATGTCTCTCCAGCACCGTGTCCTGCTCTGAAATCCGATTTCTGGTCTTTAGGCAGAGTGCAAGCAGAGGCCTCCCTGTCAATGCTGGCGCTTGTTGCTGCCTTATCAGATGCTTTAATAAATTAGATTTTCACAGTCTAATGCATTTTGCCGCTGGCACCGAGTTTACAATGGACTACAATGTTCCTTACATCTTTGATACTCTCAAAATAGTGATTGGTGCTTGCAGCTGTTGAGAGTACACCTCTCTCCATCGTCCTCTGTCTTTCTGCCGTTTAGCTTTTTTGACATGAACGCAGCATCATAAGATACTTGACACCACAGCTAATAGCACAGTGTTACTTGGATTAACAACCGCTAACCAACAGACAGCTTCTTCCCCAGAGCTGTGAAGTCAATCTCCCACCCCGCCCCCTGTTTCTCTAGGTGTAATCTCAAAACCAAGAAGCAAAAGAGAGGTCAAAGATCTAAAAAAAGTTAAAAAAAAGTTAAAGCTATGGATTGACACGAGTGAATTTCGAAGGGGCGCACAGCATAGGAAGGAGCAAAGCACATCTGTAAAGTGATGCTTGGGCTAAGAGCGGTTAAAGAGAGACAAGTGTTGACTTATTAGCCGGTGTCGTGTGGCTCTCGTCTTCCTGCGTCCGACCTTAATGAGCTCGGAGGTATGAAGTACAGCGCAATGCTAAACTTAAACATCCTTAATGCTGTCCGACTGCGTTATCGGGAGTCTCTGGGTGGGCTCAGGAAGTGCCAGGAAGTTATGTTAGAACAGAAACAATGACTAGGTCGCTACCGAGGCAGTGAACTCTAAATAGAGAACAAGCTGACAGGACTCGCCCCGTGTTATTTTATATTAAATGTTTGGGTCAGAAATTAAACTTCTGCATTCTGGAGAGGAAAGTTAGCCGACCATGTAGCCCGTGACGCACATTTGAATGCGCAGTATGCACACTCACTGGCCAGTTCAATAGGTACACTAGAGAAAACTAATGCTTTTTAATATAATAATCCTGCACTAAATCTGAGCTTCATTAAGGTTATGGTATTGTTTAAAATAATTTAGAGAGCTGTTGATTTAAACGCATTGACTAGTGATATTGAATTGTGTTGCACTGATACATGTTTCTATCATTTTAGACAACCCAATTTAAATTTCTGACACCGTTTTAAAGGGGATTTGGTGCAGGACTGTTACACTAGAATGCATTTGTTTTCACTTGTGTACCCAATAATCTGGCAAGTGAGCGCTCATGCCAAGGAAATGCCAAAATAAAATTAAAAAATCTTAATATTTTCTAGGCACTGACCCATTAATAACACATTCAAACGGTTTATTTAACTCAGTCAGTCACACAGTGGTTATGCATTGCGCTGTTTGATCACATGAGTAAGGAAAGCTCGACCTGTGCTACCCAGCCAGGCTACTTCTTTCCGCCAGTAGTGTGTTAATCCTACAGTTTTCACCTGCGCTTCAAGTCTGGCGATTACGTATTGGGCTCGGGGGCGAATATGTAGGATGTGTAGACGAGGGGCAAGAGTTTGGGATCTTTCTGGTTTCTGTATGTAGCTTGAGTAGCTAGATCGATAGCTGTGTCATGATATCTGCTTTCTAGCTCTTAAACATTAGCCTCCTGAGGCTGTTTAGCAATGCTACAGATAATGTAGCTCGCCACGGTTGGATCAGATGTAGCTGACATGTTCCCAGATTGCTGCTCTGCTAACATACTTCTATATATACACTTCTACTCTTTTGAAACTACAGATTTATTACGCTATCAAAAAATATCCACAAAACAGGTGGAAACCAAGCTGCTGTGATTTCCCTCCTGGAAGATACAGCTAGCTGGTGGGCTATCCATGGCTAAACCTAATTTACTTACTTTTTTACAAGAAATCCATCTCCACACTCCAGTGTATTAGTGGTTGAGTTTGTTCTTCCACACAAACGTGGCAATAGGGTTAGGGTAATCTCAAAACGGTAATCTCAAAATAACATCCGTCCGTCAAAGGTACGTAGATTGTCTCAATAGAGCCGCCATATCTGCAAGCTTGAGAAATGCTGTGATGTAGTCATCTTGACCTTCAAGCCAGATAATTAAATGTCAATATTTTAAATAATACATTATTTTTTATGCACAAGAAAGCCTTAAACACCATTTTCTTCTCAACAGTAGTGTCTTTTCCTGCTTGTGTTGTGTTATATGTTGTTCTAGCTATTTCTAAGTTAAGCTTTAACCCAGTCAGTTTGGTATCATGCCCAAGGCTGCCAAATATCAGTTTAAGTTCTAATCTAAGTTAATCAACACTTACTCTCTCTCTGTGTAGTTGGTAGTTGATCACATCTGAAGGACCAAAAAAAAAATTTGGCGCTGACTTGCTGGATAACAGGGATAAAGCTGAAAAGTAGAAAGATGATTACAGAAGGAAAAGAAGAATCCACTAAAGGAAAAGGAGACTACGACATGTATCTATTTCTTCCTCGTGACCCTTGGGCGTTTTGTGTTGCTAATCATCAGCACAGTCACACACACACACACACACACACACACACACACACACATCTCGGTTTGATCAGATAACGTGATTTTGCAGAACTTACAGCTGGAGAGGAATCCAGTTTCTCCGCTCAGCAAGTCAGCGAGGGCACCACGAGCCATATTTTATGACTTTGCGTAATTCAAGGAGCAGAAACTTTCTTTTTTCTTTTTTTCTTTCTTCATGTTTTTGTTTCAGGTTATCAGATTATGAGGGTCCCTAATGTTAAAAGGCGGATCTCTGAGCAAACAACTTTTAAAGGTCCAAGTGTTATTGTGCAGGAAGGAACTGGGGTGTTATCAAGAGGCGGACTGGTAGGAATCAGAAGAAATCGGAGAGTGGCAGGCTGCCTTTAGGGGTGATGTAATGTTTATATAGTGGTCAGTACAGTCATTTCCTCCTCCTCCTGCAGACGGACCCAGTCAAAGGGCACAGATAGTATACAGGACAAAGGGTTCATTGGCTTAGTGCCAGTATGTCTCCCAATTAAATATCGCTCTTTAGTTGAAAGTCGCGGTCACAAGAAGTAACCCCGGACAGTTTCTTAGAACTGTCCGTCCTTAAATTTGAGTTGTGCGCCAGCAAACTTTAAATTAAATTCAAGTTTATCTAATTTATCGACCACTCATCAGATAGAAAGGACAAAGAATAATGACCATGATGAACCGGCCGTTGATTGAAGTGAAGTGTTTTGAGATGGGTGGATCTGAGTCGCCATGGATTCAAAAGATAAATGAAAGCCATTATTTGAGTTTCAGTATTTCTAGGGCAGCATTTCCCAAAAGGGAATTTGAGCTCATGTTATTTCTGTTCTCTGAGTCAGTGCCAAGGCATAATGGCTTGAGACGTTGTTTTGTTTATTTGGTCAGGAGAAAAAAATAAGTGTTTCTTAGGAAGAGGGCCAAGAAAAAATAAAACTTTTGGGAGTCGCAGCTCGGGAGAAGTCACATCCCCAGAGATCAGCTTAACATGAATATTTGTATGAAACATGAGATAGCGGTAGTGTTGAGATGCATAGTTTACACGCTGGTATGTGACCTTTTCGTGATTTGGTCAGTCAGAAACGCAGACACCAGAATGTGTTGCATTAGTTGCAGAGATTATTTACGGTGCGACTAAATTTCAAGCATTTTTCCCAACATTCACAAGTTTTATAAAATGGAGCACTGTATGTACTCACCAAAAGGTCCTATTGGTAGCTGTGCTTCACTTGCTGTTGCTTAGATTTCTATTTTATTTTCTGGCCAATTTACAGATTACTTAGTTGAACATAAAAAGTCAGATGGAGTAAACACCGTCTTACTTTTATCAACTCCATTATATTTAACCATCAGTGAATAACAGGTCATGTTAAGGTAAAAGACAGTTCCTTAAGCCTATATAGTTTTATGACTTTGGTGACTCCTAGTGGTAATATATTAAAGATAACCATTGTCACACTCAGTCTAAACTGTATGAAAACTTTTTTTTGAGGATTCAGATTTAAAACAAGCAGACAGGGACACAGATACAAATCTTTAAGGCTTTGCGTGACATCTTAACATGTAGCCTAGCAGGAAATGCAAAGAACAAACATTACATTTTAATAATTATTTCCTGATTACACACACACACAGTCATTATCATGTCTTTCTATAACACCTGTCATTAATGTTATGTCTTACACCTGTGCCTTTTCTGCCTCAAGTTGCTATAGCTAACTTATCAGCCTGCATATTAGCTTGCTGAGGCCTATTTTCTCACACAGTGAAGTCAGAAATGTTCAGTTGAAGTTGTGTTTCTGGCCAACTAAATGTAAGTCCACTATTTTGTCCACACCAACCTTTACGTCTCTGGGCTGGAGGAAGTTTGACTTTATTTGTGGCTACGCTGTACTAGTGTAACGCTGGTTACTCTTAGCGTTAGCTATAAACTTGACTTTTACTAAATTAAATTAGTTACGGGCTGTGGGTCAAACAAACGCATGGGGACCGTTTCTTCTGGGTAGCATGAATACTTAAATGTCCGACTCAACAATAGGACAACTCACCAACATGTGATAAATTCGGTCAATATTAACAATCACCTATTAAATGCATGGTGTATCTTGAACTATAGTTCCTGTACTGAATTAATGAAAAGAATACAAATACTTGAATGAATTAATTAAATAATACCATTTCTCTAATAACTTTAAATTTAAAAATAAATCTCATCTTACACTAGCTTTGCTGTTTTGCGTGTCTGTCTTGAGGTTGGTGCTGGAAAAGTTTATAGAGCGGAAATGTTAGTTATGCTAGTTAACAGGCCATAAAAGACCCAAACTTAGTTCACTTAGCTGAAAAGCTAAAAGAGTAGGCTCTTTTCTGTTTAGCACTTAAGTACGACTATTAATCGCTGTTAATCTTAACACTTGACAAGTTAAGGCGGCTTGTTTTTACGTTCTACAGTTAACAGGTGAGGCTGCACCAACATGTGTTTAGCCTATCATTAGTTGTTAGCATGCTAACACATTGATCGGAGTCTTGAAACAAGTCATTTGGACTTTGTGTATGACTAACGACCAAACGATTTGATTTTCCGGGAAGAACTTTGCCATCAATTCCCAACAGAGTGATACCTTTCCGTAAACTGTGGGTGGGGGAGGTCCGAGCTTGCTCCAGGCTATTATGAGCTTTGACATCCGTCGAATCAAAGTTTGTCCTACTCCAGCTTGTTGTGTGTGGTTTGGTGGTAATTAACTCGGCACAGCTCCATGTGGGATATTTGTTAGATTTGAATTTCTTTTAGTATTGTCCGTTTAATATTGAGACTTATTTACAAGTGTGTGTTTTAGACATCAATGGTCCACAAAGGCACAACTTTACCATACAGGCAGTCTTACTTGAATGATTTTATATTATCTGTCTCAATATCTTCACCCACATAAGGGTCAGGATTTGTTAGCGATACTTGTTGAATGTTTGCAGGGGAAGTAGAAGAAGATAGAT
>JASGAT010377267.1:0-13407 GCA_030220025.1 Chelon auratus | reverse complement strand
TCTGTAGGCTGCGAAACCTCCTTCCAGAGGCCAGCAGTGAGAACAGTCCATGTTGGGGGTGTGAGGGGTCTGAGGTGATGTTTTGGGCCCTTGTCAGACAGCGTCTCTTAGCAATGTCCTGGATGGAAGGAAGTGAAGTCCTGATGATTTTCTCCGCTGTCCTCACCACCCTCTGTAGGGACTTCCAGTCAGAGGCACTACAAGCTCCTGACCAGACAGAGATGCAGCTGGTCAATATGCTCCCTATAGTACCTCTGTAGAAGGTGATGAGAATGGGAGGGGGTAGGTTTACTCTCCTCATCCGACGCAGAAAGTGCATGAGTTGCTGAGCCCTCTTTACAAGGGTTCCAGTGTGTTCAGACCAGCTCAGAGAGGGTCTGTTATCTGCACCCCCAGGAACCTGGTGCTGCTGACGATCTCCACTGCTGAGTTGTTGATGGTGAGAGGAGTGTGGCTGGGCTGGCTCTTCCTGTTGTCCACGATGATCTCTTTTGTTTTTGAGACATTCAGGATTAGGTTGTTGGTCTCACACAAGTCCACCAGATGTTTCACCTCCTTTCTGTAAGCCTGGTCATTGTTGTTGAGGCCCACTACTTGTGTCGTCCGCAAACTTCACGATGTGATCTGTTGGTGAGGAAGTCCAGCAGCCAGTTACACGGGTGGGTGCTGAATCCAAGGGGGGCCAGTTTATTTATCAGGTGCTGTGGGATGATGGTGTTGAACGCGGAGCTGAAGTCCAGAAACAGCATCCGCACATGTGTGTTTTCTCCCCTCCAGATGCTCCAGGCTCCAGATGTAGTGCAGAAGAGATGGCGTCCTCTGTGGAGCGGTTGGGGCGATAAGCAAACTGGTACGGGTTCAAATGTTGGGGGGAGTCTGGAGATGATGTGGTCCTTTACCAGCCTCTCAAAGCACTTGATCATGATGGAGGTGAGTGTGACTGCGCGGTAGTCATTGAGGGAGGAGGATCTGTTTCTTTTCGGTACTGGTACGATTGTGGCAGTCTTAAAACAGGTTGGTACCACAGCCTGGTGCAGTGAGGTGTTAAAAATGTCTGTCAGAACCCCTGCCAATAGGTCAGCACATTCCTTAAGCACCTTTCCTGGTATGTTGTCCGGACCCGCTGCTTTCCGGACGTTGGCCTTCCTCGGGGTTCTTCGGACATCTGCTGAATCCAAGCAGAGTAACCGCTCATCTGGGCGAGGAACCAATTTTTTTCCTGCGGTGTCGTTTAATGCCTCAAGCCTCCCAAAGTAGCTGTTCAGTTCGTTGAGGAAGCTGATGTCATTCTCACAGGAGGGAGGTGGGGTTTTGTAATCCGTGATGACTTGGATGCCCTGCCACATTCGTCCGGTGTGTTATATTCCTGGATGTCCTCAGCAGCTGACTTGAACATGTCCCAGTCTGCGTAGTCGAAGGAGTAACATGGAGCTTCCATGGCCCCTGCTGGCCACACCCTCACCTGCCTCACAGTAGGCTTTTTCCTGATCAGCAGAGGCTTGTATGCAGGAAATAGCATCACGGAGAGATGGTCTGAGGAGCCGAGGTGGGGGTGGGGTGCTGCCTTGAATGCCTCCTTGATGTTGGTGTAGATCAGATCCAGCATATTCTCACCTCTTGTTATCAAAGTCCACATATTGGTGGAAGTGAGGAAACACAGTTCTCATGTTGGCCTGATTGAAATCCCCCGCAGATTGGATGTCACTGATGGAGCGGTAGAGGACACTCAGGGCTTCTCTGGTGTTGCACACTGCCGTGATGATGATAACAGTGAATTCCCGAGGTAGATAAAATGGTCTACATTTCGCAGTCAGTAGCTCCACATCAGGAGAGCAGTGACTACATATCACCTCTGCGTTGTTGCACCAGTTGTTGTTGATGTATATGCAGACATCACCAAAGAGGAAAATCACATTAATTCAGTTTCAAATGTATAGTTGTAATTATCTAACCACTGGAGAGTGTTTGATTTCTTTAAACATGTGTACTTTCAACTCAAATATTTTGAATGAATGAATGAACTCTTGAGAGTTCACTCTAGTCATTAATTTAAGTTTGTAAAGGAACATTACTTTATAAGTATATTAGGAGACTTCCTAGCATGCCTTTTTATTAGGGTAAAAACTGGAAACCCCACTGTTTTATACTTTGGAGACATTGTTAATGGAGGAAACTCACTGTATGTCCTTAGACCAGGTTAAACTAATTTCTGGTTGTTTCTTCTCATCAGGATTAAAACAATATGATGTATGCTGAAGGGTATTATTAAATCCAGTCCCTCTCTATGTACTTTGACTTTTTATTTTAAAGGTAAGGTTTGGTTTATTAGTCACGGAGAGGGACAAAAAGAGACTGGGCAAACTGATCAAGAGAGCCAGCTCCATCCTGGGCTGTCCTCTGGACTCAGTGGAGCAGGCAGGGGACAGGAGGATGTTGGCTAAACTGTCAAACATCAGGAACAACCCCTCTCACCCCCTGTATGAGACAGTCGGGACTTTAGGAAGCTCCTTCAGCCAAAGACTGCTGCGCCCACAGTGCAAGAAGGAACGCTTCCGGAGGTCTTCTGTCCCCTCAGCGGTCAGGCTCTTTCTTTAACATCTGCATTTCTTAGCACTGCTGCTGAGCTTCTTTTCTGGACATACTAGAGCACAGTATATACCAACTCATCCTTGTCATTACCTCATGTCTTTTTTTGTGCAATACTTGGTGCAACTGTTCTTGCACTGTTGTTCCCTGCCGCTGTAACACCCTAATTTCCCCCACTGGGATAAATAAAGTCCTATCTAATCTTATCTTAGCTTATTTTATCTCATCTTATCTAATTAGAAGTGTGGTCATATGTGCTACTAATCTACAGCCAGTTATTACCTACAGCAGATGGTGGTTGTCATGTTCCCAGTTTGAAGAAGCCGACAGAGTGAGACCTAAGCTGTGTGAACGTGATGTTTTAACACAATAATTCAGGTCCAAACAAACACGCCGGCTCACCAAGGTAACACAACAATACAAACAAACCCACTAATCAAGACAGCTGTTCTGCAAAGATAATTTTTTTGTCGGTGGAGTCTGGCGGCAATTTAACAGCTTCAGTTAGAAAAGGCTTTCTGACAGCAAAGTAAAACGATGATAATATTCTAAACAAAACGTAGACTTTGACGTGTGTTCGGGGGCTAAAATATATTTTGCTGCTGGTCCCGTCCACAGTTGTTTACTGCTTAGTTTCCATGCTGAAACACGGGGCATACTGACCACCATCTGCTTTAGGTAATGCATTGAACCTCACTCACAAAACATCAAAATGTTTCTCTGGGAATTACCTTCCATACAGTGTCAGGAGAAACAAACTCTTTTAAGTTTCATGTCTAATGAGAAACTGACTCGTCAAAATGATAATTGAGTTGCAACAGATTCCAATTCACATCCTAAATGTATGAAACTCTCAAGTTAAATGAACTGTACTCACCTGTTTTTAAACCTTTAAAACCTAAGTAAAAAGATTACTTAATCTAACTCTCATTTTAAAGCAGCAGGAGGAATTGTGTTTTTAGTTGAAACTATTTTTAAAAAGCTGCTGGCTGCAGAGTGAAATAAGACAGCATTTTTCAGTCCCATGTTCTACTGCTCATCCTCAAACCCACTGTTCACTCTCAGATGTTGGTGCTGTGTGTCTCGTGGCCTGTCCGCCCCTAAAATTACGACACCCTCGGATGTTTATGCCAAAACATGTCCCATTCCTCCGTGCTTATGTCAGAGTGTAAGCTTCGGGGCTAATACAAATTCATTCCATGTCCAATATAAATACTCACTAAATTAATACATATGCTGTGTGTTCATTTCATATGTGGGTACCTTAAAAAACATTTGTTCCTAAAACAGTAGAATGATGACGATGATACCAAAACAGTTCGATAGATGTACACAGGTAGAGTTTCCCAGTAAATTAGTTTTAACGTTAAAACTGGTCCTAATACAAACATAAAACCAGGCCTGTTTAAAGACATTGTAAAAATGCTCATAAATACCAGAAGCATCACTCTTCCTCCTCCTCCTCCTCTGTCTACCACTCCATTCACAAAATCTTTACTTGTAGAGAAGAAAAGCTGTGTAGAAAAGAACCAAAAAGAATCAAAACGAATAACTCAGCACAGACGATCAAGTTTACAATGAAATAAATTATTTTCTGATCAGGATTAGGTTGCAGAAAAAAAGGCACTTTCTCTTTCCACTTGTAGGGAGACGTGAACTCAGGCTACAAGTGCATTTTACATTCTTCAAGGTAAGTTTCCAACAGACTCTGAGGGAAAATCCTTGCTCCTGAATCTGCTGTTACCGGGCCAGTAAAAAGTGATTCAGAGTGCATGTAACAGGCTGCAGCCAACGACTCATTTTTTCCGACGACCTCAGGCTCCAGAGGAGCGTCGCTGCACAGACACACACACACACACATACACACACACACCGCTCAGTCCCTGTGCTTTCTTTGCAAGGTAAGACCGCTTCTGCTAGAGCTTAGCTTATAGTAGAACTATTAAGGATTATATCTGTATTTGTTAAAGTTATTGTGGCTTTCAGGAATTTGGGATTTCCCACAGCGATCCGTTAATTGGCAAACTTTTGCCTGCATGCTGGCCACGAAGCTACCAAAATTAAAGTAAACTTCCGGGGGAAAAAAACAAAAACATTTAAAAACGGAAAGAAAGAAAACACGAATTTATACGGAACGGTTTTTTTTTGTTTTTTGTTTTTTTTCGTGCATCTATAAATGTGTGTTGTATTTTATAACGTATTTTGTTGTAGCATGACTTGAAAATATTGCCATCAGTCTCTTCTCCTTTGTTGCTCTTTGTTTTGCTTTTATTTTGAAGGTAAAACGCTTCTGCTGATCAATGTAAACTTTCTGATCTATAAAATCGTCCCTCACACAACATAGACTGTCTACAAATAATGGATGGATGTATTGTTTATGATTACATGAACTAAAAAAAAAAGTTTTCACTTGAAGAAGATCGTCTTAAAACAAAAATGGTAATTCAGGAGGATAGCTTTTCTTTAATGAGAGTAAAACAACAGCTTTGTATCAGTAAAAATAACAGTATCTGTCATGATGCCAGGAGGACTAATCAAGTCTGATACTTCATGTTCCAGCCAGTTTGGAGATGCTCCAGGAGTCCGTGAGACGGGCCTGGCTCTGTCTTTTCTGCTGCCTCCTGTTGGGAGTTTGTTCCCCAGCAGAGGATGCAGGACCAGCAGGTCCTGTTCCCACTTTTCACCCTGAGGAAGCGTCAGGGGAACCATACCAAGGGGACTGGGAGTGGGGCTCTGGTTCACCTTTTCTGCACCACAGCTTTCCTGCTGACAGCCCGTTTGTGACAGAGTCCCCAGGAAACCCAGTCAACTGTACCCAGCGGTTCTGGTTACCGCCATACCCTCCAATCTGCTGGGAAAACATAGCTGGGCCCAAAGAGTTTGCCAAGTCCCGGCTGCTTGTTCTGCAGAACAGGGCTGCCTTACAGGCTGTGTCCACTTCCAGCGGGGTGGAGGAGGGAGGGATCTCCTATGAGCAGCAAGCCAGAGAGGAGGTCCAGGGGATCCGCTCAGACCACCAGAGCGTGGTAGAAACTATCCAGACCATGGAGACGGTTTTTGTCTCTCTGGCTGAGAAGAGGAAAGAGGGGAAGGATCAAGGGGTCTTCACAAGGTGAGAAATAGAAATACACGGAAAATGTATTCATCAGGTCTACTCTATGTATGAGGAGGAGGAATGTCTTAAAATACAAAAAAAAAAAAGAGAGAGAGAGAGACCCTCAGCTGGTTTATATTGTTATTTGACTCCTAGCATCACAAAATAATATATTTATGGCAAACATAACCAAATGATGCATATTCAGCTACTCCAGAGTAAATATAAGGAAAGAGTGAAACAAGCACAGTGGAATATATCCCATAACTCACGTGTAAACTTAACATAGATAGATAGATAGATAGATAGATAGATAGATAGATAGATAGATAGATAGATAGATAGATAGATAGATCAAAGTAAAAGAAAAACAAGCAGCAATAGTGGCGCTTTAAATAGGTTTAAAGTGTCACTATTGCCGGTTTGAGCAACATGCTAATGTTTTCTTGCTAACATACTCACAGCTACAAGGCTAGTCTATTGATGGTTAGCAAGTGTAATGTTTACCATCTACACCATTTTGGTTCAGCACGTATGTTAGCACGCTAACGTTTGCTAACTAGTTCTAAAAACTGATGGAAGGAGACTGATAAAAATGTACTTTGTAAGGAATAGGCAAACTAAAATTTTAAGATGATTTCGACTCCAGGGGAAATACCAAGGTATCATAGAAGTTACAGGAACCATCATTTGGGAACCCCAAGTGTCTCCATATTAATTGTGCTAATCCTGTAAATATATGCAGAGACAATTTGCAATTTAAGGGGAATGTTTGACTTAGACATAACCATTAATGTTTGTACCAAATATATTGGTAACCCACTGGGGAGTTTTTGAGTCTGGACCAAAGCAGTGGACAGACAGACGTTACAACCCCCCATAACCACACCCCTAGCTTGCTAGCTCTCACCATCTTTTTCTTACCAAATCATTTTCATATTATCCTCATAGGAGGCCCTCGTAACCACATGCTATGAAACCTGCAGTCATAAAATGAAAACAGTGGTGCACTAGCAGGAGGAGGCCAGCTGTGGGAGCCAGTCTTAAATCATTAGTATTTGTCAGGGACTCTGGAAGCCTTCTTTGGCTCAAATGTAACACAGTGCCAAGTAAAGAGTGGAAACCCCTTCCAGACCAGCTGAGTCATTTCAAGTATTTTCCAAAAGTCATTTGTCGGGACATCTGGCCGAGACAGCGCTGGTGTTTAGGCTGTAACGTTCAACTTAATCCTTTTAGATGTGAGAACATACCAGTATTGTAAACGGACAATGGATTCGTAAGAAACTGTTCTGCAAATTAGACAATGTTTGTCGAAAACAACTGCATGTTAACTTGTGGTTTGTCGTCCTCTTCAGCGTGAAGGAGCATCTCGACAACACGAGGGATGCCATAGAGGTCAGAGACCACATGGTAAACCACCTGGAGAAGCAGTTCTCTACTTTAGAGCAGACTCTGCTCAACATGCAGCTTCGACTCAGCAAACTCATCCAGCAGTGACACAGACGCCTTGTTTTAACTGTATTTATATATGAATGTCTTAAGCAACACCGTAGCCAGCGCATGCATGCTCAGGATTATTGTACTACGAGAACAAAACACAACTGATATGCACCTTATTATTTTAACAGGACACCTATCAAAATAAAACATGTAACCCGGGATCAGCAGTGATGAGTAAAGCTCACGTTACCAGGGACTCTTGACGATAACGAAGCAGTAAAATTGAGTTTTATATGGCCTGCCTACACACATGTTCCATATGGAGATTTCATGGTCACATGAAACTTCTTGTAAAACCACAGGACACTTTTGAAGCATGGAACAGAAGAAACAAGTTGTTTAACACACGCCAATACACCACATATCTTACGGCACAACTCTTTATTTTAATATCAAATCTAAATCACAAATTTGTAGATATTCGAGGAGGATGCTTTCCAGTACATTTTAAATATTCACATCTGTTAGGCTGAGTGTTAATTTTGGACACCAACAGCTTGTTCAGTTACTTTGTACTTATGCTGGGAAAAAAAATGATTTTCAAGTATTTATGACAGTCTACTCATAGTTCAATGCTTGACCATATCCTCATAAAAAAAGAAAACTACAGTACTGTGTATAATCAGTAACGTCATAAGATTTTACCTTAAAATTTATGTCCGACAGCATCTCTTAAACAACTCAGGAGTTGAGACATCTGTGCTCCAGCTGTGTGGAATGGGTTTATAAGGCTTGGTCTTTTACATGGAGTGAGCCTGTATTGGCCTGAAAGTTAAGGGGAAACATTTCACACTTCCTGATAGTGATTTATGCACAACACGCATCAAAATGAAAGACACTGCTACCAGAAAACCCTTGAAGACAGTCTGTGAATACAAGCCAAATGCAAACACATGTTTGCATAATTCATTAGCCCTGACAGTACTTAAACAAAGCCTGCACAAAAATACAGCAATGGCTGCATTCTTTGAGCCTTTGTTATAAATTTATTTTTCTGGCATCAATTGTTTACGATAGATTTATGGTACAACTTCTACACTCTTCTAAAACTCTGTGTTGTTGAGTTTAAAGTGGATCTCTAAGTCCTCATCGTGGTTTCCTGTTTCAGATCCTTTCTTCCAAAAAGCCTTACAGGTGAACTCTGTCAGTGTGTTTAAAAGCACTAAGAAAGTTCACAGAGCATCTCCTCTGACAGTCACTTTGCTCTCACTGACGGGCAGGATGCGTACATGTGATAACATCTGCCCAAGCAGGAAATTCATCCTGAGTTCCCATTTTTATAAATCAGCTTCCTCTTCTTGCATTTGCTCCAAGGTTTTGAGGTAATCTCGAGCCAAGATCTTCTTAGGCAGGATATCTGTCAGAAAAAAAAAGACCATTACACAATATCTGAATCATCATATTTATTTATTGTCCTTTTTTTGTAGGACGTGCAATTCTATTCTCATTGTTGGTCTATTTTGGCAAACAATGATGTGCTATAAACCTGAATTCTGAATATGTTTCCATAAATGGTGCACGGGTGCAGATAGAAAGTTTTTTAGTCTTTTTGTTAATTATTGTATAAACTACTAAACTATCACCTGCTCTGAAAAAAAAAAAGCTGTAGAACTTATATCAGGTCCTGTTAGTTAATGAACAGTATATAAAAATTAACAAGTTTATTAACAAAATAGTATCCACAGAGATGGTTAACGTCAAAGATCACTTTATATTTAAAGAACGGGTCGGACCTAAAGTTGCAATCTATAGGATTTTATTCAAATAAATGACTGATATGTCACCATCTATCGCTTGATCTGGTGACATATTATTAAAGCTTATTGAAGTGTCTATATATTCACAATATTGTGACCTGGATAAACAATAAAGGTATTTCAATAATGTTTAACTAAAAACTGAGTAGGGGTGGAGGTAAAGGCTCTATACCGGTATACGTAATTTCATATTACAATATGTAATATAATCCAGCAAATGTTCATAGCAAACCAGTTGTTTATGCACAACATATCAATAAGGGTTATATGCAATTATGGTGAACCTCACACCTTCTGGTCGCTTCATTTGAAGAGGACCAACACCTGCACCCAGACCCTGCAGGTGTGTGTTGGTGGGACTCACCTGTGAGAAAGTGGAAAGTCTCGGTCTCCTCTGCGGTGCTAGCCAGGTCGCTGTACGACAGAGAGTTGGTTTCTTTCCCAGAGCCGTTGTTAAAGGAGGACAGAGCCAAGTGCTGGACGAACAGCTCCTTCAAACAACACAAGACAAGTCAGCAACTCACAGTGCGCTAGAAACTAGTCCCAACAGAAGCATTTACAGCTAGCCGAGAAGCTAACGGTGTGTTAGCCCTTGCTAGCGGCGACAGATGGATGAGCCGATAAGTTAGCACAGCTCGCCGTGGCTTTGGCGTTAAAACTGCGGCTTACCGTGGCTTTGGTGGTGAGGAAGAGCGCGTCCTGATTGATGCTGGAGACATCCGGGGAGCTCTTCATGATCAGCCTCACCCTGGAGATGGGCAGAGAGATGGTCTTTTTGCTGCCTGACGTTTGGTCGTCTTTGTCGGGATTATTTTGAGACATCTTCATGAGGACGCGGCGCGAGACAGGCGGAACTTCCAAGTATTGTTTTGAATGGTGACGCATGTTTTCTTCTTCGCCGTTTACTGTGTTTGGCGGACTTTGCCGCGGAACACCGCCACCTGCTGGAGAAGAGGCGCTTTACCTGGAAACTAATGTGTCATATACTTTTATGTCAAACATGTTTATTACATTATATCGCTTTAGTGGGTCTAATATATTGGTATTTTATGATTTAAGAAAATTAAGTTGTTGTATATTCCATTTTCCTGTTAGAATAATAGAATAGAGTAATAGATAAATAAAAGTATCTCTCTATGGTTACCTATCGATTCTTAATGTTGACCAACATAACTAATGAAGACCCTGCTGTTTGACACTAATATTAATATACATAATGAAAAACAGAAGTCTACTGTCCATGTAGGTGTTTGCAGCTTGTTGTTGTTTATTTACTTTATAAAATATCCATAAACCATTCTAGATGAATGCTGGTCATAACACTCCTATCTACAATACCATCGCTATATATCTACAAAACAAAAATTCAGAGAACTAAATTCATCAAATACTGTAAATTCAAGGATTCAAGGATTCTTTATTGTCATTACAACACATGTTGGTACATGGGAAGGAACGAAATTGGTTTCTCTGGCCACGATTCAAGCCATAAGTTAAAAAAAAAGTATAAATATAGAAAAGTATAAATATAGAATATAGTATAATGTAGAATAAATAGCAAATGCATATCCAAAACGTTTTAATCATAATGGATATAAAGACTAAACACGTCAAATGTATTTTTAACATACATCCAGAAACTCAGTTAGCGTCCTCTAGTCCAATGGGGGCGCTTGACTTTACTCAAATCCCAACCACAGAAGAAGAACTGATGTCAGACGTCAGCGCAGAAGAAGAAGAAGAAAAGGAAGAAGAAGAACGGCGGCGGCGCTAGCTATGGCGATAGGTTGGCCACACAAATAAACAAACCAGGTTGCAGTTTAATTCCTTTATTGTGTGAAGGAATTTGATGTCACGGGTGTCGGCCTAAGCTACTGGGGGAAGGATATATCCGTGTGTCTGTTGGTGTCAAGAGTCGAGTGCTGATAATAAGCAGTTAGCAAGGAGCCGACTGAGCAGCTTCATCACATTGTTGTGTTCATCTCTACGTACGCTGGCGTCGTTTTCTGCCCGTTGACGATGCCGCTGGGTTTGAAACCATGCTGCGCGGTGTGCAAGACGAACTCCTCCTCGATGTGGAAGAAAGGAAACCTGGGGGAAATCCTCTGCAACAACTGCACAGGGAAGAGCAGCATCGGCGGGACATCGGGACCCTCCGTGTCCTCCATCATACAGCCCAGCAATGGCGGCGGAAAGCAGGTGAGATACACTGAGAAACTGTATTTTGAACAAGGCCTGTTTGTTGTAGGCACACCTCGACTTTTATGCTCATGTGTTGGCTGTATTTTAGAAAGAAGGAAATAAATGTAAAATACAAAATCTGCAGCTGCTCCATTTGCAGATAACAGTGTTCAAGGGCAATAATAACTCCCCTGGAGACTGGGAATAAGGGGGATGTTTTCTTCGCTTTAAATGTTCATGATTTCTATTAAAAGAGAATTAATTGAAAATATGTTTGTGTATGTTTGTCAACTGAAACCATTGCTATTCTATATTTTCCCAATATTTAGTACAAGGTATTTGTAGCTGTATTAATTATTGGTTTAGGATGTATTTCTGAATGAGCTGCAGCTTGTCTGTTACCTGCTTGTGTGTTCGTCCGTAGTCCAAGCAGGAGATCCACAGGAGGTCTGCACGGCTGAGAAGCACCAAGTATAAAGCTCCCGCTTCGGAGAAAAAAGTGTCCACAAAAGGAAAGGGAAGGAGACACATATTCAAACTCAAAAATGTAAGTCACGCGTGCGTTTGAGTTATTCTCCTGCCTTGGTGAGTTTATGTATTTGACCACCCTGTTTTTTATTTTTATTTTTGCAGCCAATCAAAGCACCAGAATCCGTAGCAACAATCATCTCATCAGAGTCTGTATTTTATAAGGTATGGTGTTTATTTTTACCAAACAGCTCTCGTATTATAATCTACAACATTTTTGTTTTGATTCCTTGCTTCAATGTGAGCACTTTTGTCTTAACTTCATTCTCTGTGACGTAAATGAGAAGAGGAGTCAAACTGTTTATATACTGTATCCACAGGGCGTGTACTACCAGACAGGAGATGTGATCAAGGTAACAGATGAGGAAGACGGGAAGCCGTACTACGCTCAGATACGAGGCTTTGTGCAGGACCAATACTGTGAAAAGAGCGCAGCACTGACCTGGCTTATTCCTACGCAGGCAAGCCCAAAGGACCAGTTTGATCCTGGGACGTACATTGTTGGTGAGTAATCGTGCACAGTAGTACTTTTTGCAATGCATTTGTTTGATTTTGCTTTAAGAGTCGTGTGTTTTGTATTAGGTCCAGAAGAGGATCTGCCCAGAAAGATGGAGTACTTGGAGTTTGTGTGCCACGCCCCCTCTGAATATTTCAAGTCCCGTAGCTCCCCGTTCCCAACCATCCCTATACGACCTGAAAAAGGCTACATCTGGACCCACATAGGATCCACACCGGCCCTCACTGTCAAAGACTCTGCCAGTGGTAGCAGTTAACAGGACTGCGATATGGACTCTGTTACTAAACAGATAAATGTATATTTATGTAATATAATGAAAACAAAAAGGGCTGTCCACCACAGCCATTGCTACAAAATGTAAGTTGATACAAAACAAACCATGTGTAACTTCTTTTTAAACAGGTTGTTTACACAGGCGAGATATTGGAATATTACTTTTGTATTTGTTAATAAACAAAAAAGATAATTTTCACACATTTTGTCCGTGATTCTTAAAACAAATTATTTATGCTGTTAATGCCTTTTTTTTAGATTATTTCACTGAATTGAGCTTTTGTCATTATGGTTCTCTACAGTGTTGTTTGTTCTTAAAAGACTGAAATGAAGACCGTATCTGATGTTTTTGTAACTGTGTTGGATTTTGATGTGGTGTCTCTGAGTACACTGCAGGAGGCAATATTGATAAACCAGTCAGTCACTCTGCAGTCAGTGTAACATACAATTAAATATGACATGATAATTTTTGACAGTAAGATTAGCTAAGAAAATATGACAACTGTATGAGTAATACATTTAATAATTAAAATTTATGAGACAAGCAACAGTGCATAATGTATAATACATGCTTATGATGTACAGTCCCTGACAAAGTCTTGTCACTTATCCAAGTTGTAGGAACAACAAATAATGACTTGTAGTTGATCAACTGTAATCAGAAATGGTTTATATGAAAGGCAAAGGCCTCTAGATTATGCTTATTATACCAAAAAAAAAGTTATCATTCATTGATTTTTATCATTTAATTAGGACAGAAAAGTCAGATTTCACTTGGACAAAAGTCTTGTCACATACACAAATAATGTACGGTGGAAATATTTTGAATACACCAACATGCTACAATAACATCAGAACATCATGGTGCCTTGGGAAAAATAATTAATATCGTGTATGACTCCCATGAGCTTGGAGGACTGCATCCATACGTCACGGCAATGACATAAATAACTTATTGATGAAGTCATCTG
>JASGAT010377266.1:13204-31429 GCA_030220025.1 Chelon auratus | reverse complement strand
TATATATATATATATATATATGTTCTGCTTTTTTATTTTATTTTTGGCACACTCATGATGTTTTTTTTAGGAAGGAATTGTTAGTATACTTATTTATCATAAAGAAATTATATTGATTCTTTACTACTGAATGTGCAAATAGGCAAAAGTCTGCAAACAGTTCAACTTGATTCAGCTGCCTCCAAGTGGCCCTTAAGTTACTGCAATAAGAAAATGATCTCGTTCCATTATTTGTGAACTTCTTCCAGCTCTTCATTGAAGCTCTATGATGGTTATAGTAAATCAAAAATGAAATCCCATGAATGCTTTTTTTTTGACTGCACAATTATATTAAAACAACATATACTATGTTCGGTGTATCCTTTACCTCAAATTCTCACATTTTATTTTAGTTTATTTATTTTACTTGGTATCTGGGATCTAAGTCTGAATTTAAAAGGAAGTTTTGTGAAACTGAACAATGTTTGACTCCATAGCACAAGTTTGCAATAACTGGAATGACCAACAGGCTGAAGGGCTCATAGAAGTAGGGTTAGCTCCCATGACTTGAAAATTCAAACCTCTGACGGTAGTATTCTGGGTGCCTAGAGGGTGATGGTTGCAAAAATGTCTCGGTCCTTCCTCACTGATTTACTTTCACATAAACTCATAGGACAGGTTGGTACATTACTTTTGCAATGATTTTGGGGCAAATCATATCAGGTCCAGTAGATAAGAGACACCTTGTTAGCAAATACTGATCCCTTTCTAGTCCATATTCAATAACATGTGGATGTACTGCATAAAGACGATTTAAAAAAAATCAATCAATAAATAATTCACAAGATTTAAGCTTCTCGTACAATAATATACAATGTCAGTATTAATCCTTTTTCTTAATTACCTGCAAGCTTTGCACCATTTGGTGGAGAGAACAGAGAGCACATAGTCCTATAAATTAGTAAAAACTGTTCTAGGTTCCACAGAGGAAAAGAGAATTCATATCAGAATTCATGTATAAAGTCATGAATTATAAAATATTAAATAATCTATTTACATAGCCTTGGGTGCAGCAACCCATCATCCCATCCACATTCTATGCAGCCATTTCTGATAATTATATTTGAGTGGCCCCTTGCATTTCTAGATAAGCCCCTGCAACATAACTAATGCTGTTTACTGGGCAGCCTGTGACATGAAATTATTAAAAGCTAAAAGTATAAAACCTGTAGAAACCTGAGAAATTCATACTCTGTCAGTTAAAATATGATGTACTGTTGGTTTTCGATCAAAGGTGATTCAGACTGTATAATTTGCTGGCTACCTAAGTGCTACCAGCCAAATTCCATGTTGCTCAAAGACCAAAAGTGCCAATGTATCACATTACAGGATGCATCAACAGTGTTGTAAAAGCATGTTGCTGACAGAGACTCTCCATATGAATTAGTTAGTTACGTGTTCCCTGTGGCTTGTGGAGTTTTATGGGTGGGGGAGGGCATTAGAAAGGCGTTGCATGTAACATTAGAGTTATTGTGTCTGCTCCCCCTCCTTCCAGCACCTGTCCCAAAAGGCAAATTAATCCCGCAAACCGACCATATCCCTCTCTCCTCTTCTGAGCACAGACATGTCACATCTGTCTCAACCATTATCCATGGCCTGACATGTTTCTGGGGCACATCACATGGCAACTTGACATAAGGGATGTCGTTACTGCAGCATTGGGCCTCAGTGAAGTAGAAAAAACTTATGCAATGCTTCTTTTATTTTTACACCCACTCTCCCTTCCCCCGTCTCCTCATATCACTTCAATTAAAATTATTTCTTTGAGGTAAAGAAAATGTCAGATTACACTGTAGTTGACAACCCATCTATGCACTTTGAGGTGTAACCATGAAATTGCTTCAGTATCGTGAACTGAATTGCATGCCTTTCTGTCTCTACAATATGTCTTTTGCTATTTCATGATTGTACAAAAACTAAATGTAACCCAGTGCGTGACTGTTCGTCTGAAGGCAATGTAGTGCAATGCCCAGTGCTCAGGTGGTGGCTGCCCTGATGAGATGTTGCTGTTGGCTGTTCTCAGTCCAACTAAAAAACATCATCAGTGGCCAATCACAAGGTCATGCCCAGGACCCTGAAGATCAAAACCACAGGGACTGGGCATGTCTGGATAAAGCCCCTTTTCACGCTTACTTACACAAATGGAACAGATGTACAGGAATGCTTTGCTTTAAGGGGAAAACATTGCTGTTTTTAATTTGCCCAGCAATATGTTCTTATTCCTTTGCCTCAAACAGGCTGATATTATTTTCAAGTTCTTACCATGTCTTAGAAAAATCTACTCCACCATCAAATGCTGCTATGGTATGAAAGACAACTAAAAGAGGTAACCAGGTTTCTCCTCTGAGGATGAGTGCATACTTTCTGATTTGAAACACAGGAAAACACATTTTCATTAAGTTCATGAACCTTTGAATCGCATCCATTGAAGAAATAATCTGAGCTATATTTGCTTTTATTATTCAAACACACAGAATTTGAATTTATTGCCAGCTTCACATGAAGTATTGGAGTTTGAAACACAATATATGACTTCTGATGAATACCTAGTCCAAAGGTGTACTCACAAACTAAGGTGCACACACACACAAATACACATCCCAGTCAATCAGAAACAATGTAAGCATATTTTCCTTTCAATTACACACCTGTCTCAAAATTCTGCCTCAGCAACTCCATCATGCATTTCACCTCTGCATACCCATCATGTGTGGTGTGTGAGATGTTAAGTAAAGTACTATAGAAGCAAGAAGAAAAAAATACCTCAGAAGTGTGTATGTGTGCGTGTATGTATGCATGACTGTGTAAGGGATGGATTATATGGCCCTGTCTCCGGCACCTTTTTCAACCTGCTCAGTGAGCCATGTTCCCGGCCTTGTAAACTGCAGCTCTACTTGATTACTTTGTCAGTCTCCTTAAGTGGCTTTTGCTTTGTAGAGAAAAAATTGAGACATATCAGAAAGAAGATGTCCAACGGAGAGTAGGAAATACAGGGAGATGACTGCAGACGCCTCATCCAAATGAAGGGAAATTATATTTTGCTGCCTTGTGAGTGAATAATGGAGTACTGTATCATCAGTCATGCCAAGCTTTTTTTTTTCTGATGTACTGGGATTACAAACCCAACAACCAGAACCTCACCATCACTTCTGCAGATCCTACTTCTGAAAAAAACTCCTATGTGTCTTCTCAAAAAGAGCCCTTTGGCATCAGAGATGGAATAAAATTCAAGCAATTAAGACACATTTAAAACACACCATTCCTTTCGAGGACAGGCGAAAAAAGGATGTGTATAGTTAAAATTTCTGTTTTGTGGAGGAATTGAATAACAGCAGATGACTTCAGACCAGCGCTTTTAAAAGGTCTGTACAATGGTTAAAAATAAAATCACTTTTTGGAAAATTTCCAGTAAGAGAGTGCCACCCCTTGGCAGAATTAAATACAAGTTCTTCATATGATCCATCCAAGTGCCAGTCCTCTGCGTATGATTCCACCTCATAAAACAAACTCAGTTCATTTGTGAAGTACATAATAAGGATGAGGTTATTTCACATTAACATTCACAAAACATACTGTTTAATGTGAACAGAAAGACCCTATCACAAAATAGAGCAGCTGCACCACTGATACAGTTGTGATAAGAGAATTTATATGTTCTTAGTAACAGGGATACTAATTAAGATTAAGCTCTACACTCACTTACGGACAGAACTGAAGTACTATTAAGACAAATCCCATTGTTCGATGGAAGAAGGCTTCGGAACCCCCAGGTAACAGTATTTTTAATATTATTGCGCATCCAGACTTTTGCATTTATTGTCATTAATGCACAGATTAAATTTGTTTGTTTTAGTGCATTGCATTTTCCCTAAACATTACCATCCTCAAGTATAATCTGGACAGCCATTCATAAATATATGTAGATCTTTCGTTTGCATATTATTGATGAACATTGTAGAGGATTGCTTTAGAGCTTATTGATCCTGCTTTGCCCACTTGAATTCCTTTCCCCCACTGATGTAAAACGCGGTTGTGGGTATACTTTTCTATAAGGACGCTGTCTGAGATCTGTGATCACACAGCACTTTTAGCTGACTGTGTTTCCTTTGTGTATGAAATAGATGTTTCCAGTTCAAATATTACAAGGCTCTGCCCAAAAAGCCCTCTCCACAATCAAAGTGCATTTAGCTGTTGTCATGTGAGTTTTAGTGGAAGCTCAGTGTGAACACCTGCTGGTGTACTGTTTCATTCTGCTCTCAGATTTATTGAGTCATTGAATACACTGGAGTCTTAGGGTCTGGAGGGGGGTGGGTTATGAATTCCTATCAAATTTTGCACCAGGCCAAACGTTGTCAGATCTGCCTTGGCACTGAGCGCATGGTTGAAGTGAGCATAGACTCCATTTTCATTTAATGAGGGTCTGTGTAATACTAAAAGACTATGTCCAAGGCCAAACTTTGACATTATGTATAAAGAAGCTTGTTCTTCTATAGCATTGTGGAAATCCCAAAATCAGTGATGCCGCTGATCTCGACAGACAAGGACATGATGAGCTGCATCAGCTTTGCACCAGTGGAGGAGGACAGAGCCCAGAGTCCAGTGACAGGAGCAGGGCTGGTAATCAAATAAGACTCATTACTGGTACAAGAAAGAGCCATAATGTTACTGCTCTTTCCAAACTCAGTGCTGACTTAGATATTGATGCCATGTAGTTTCAGAGCAATACACTTCAGAGGATACCAAGAGAACAGGTTTAGCAGAGCATAACGACACTTGTATTAATCTCCTTAACAACACCTCCAACAGAGATTGGACCAGATGATGCAAATTAGTAGATTGGAGTAAATTATCTTTTATTTTTGAAAGTATTACTACAGTAGAACAGATCAATCCCACTTCGTCCTTTACCAAGCAGTGCAGACATGTTGGGGACGACGCTATAAAATAAGGTTTTACATAGACACTTTTGCCACTGTAAATAGTGGCAGGAATATATTAGGCGACTCCAGAAAGAACTTAAAGATTAAAGTCATACTACTGCTGTACCTGCATGGTGACATGACGCACCATGATGGTAATACTGCGACGTGCGTGGAAAAAGATTTTAGTATGTTTATAGCACCAGCTTCAGAAATACAGCCAAGCAAAGACTAATAAAGATGCTAACTTTTCATAGAAAGTTTACAGCTGTGCATCTACATTTAAAAATAGCAGGGTAAACATCACCCAAAGCACTTGATTTTATTGTAGTAACATCAAAATAACTTTATTAGACCATGAACGTCCCATTAACTTCCGTTCAGTTACTTCAGGTATACTACCCTCTAACTCTGCTATGCCGCGAGGTAAGCCCTGGCTGATGGTGGGGATATCCCACATTTGAAGTTGTGGATGGGAAATAACTGTAAAGCCCTGGGTTAACAGAGCTGTAAGCCCCTGGCTAACAGGGCTCTCAACCAAAGGCTAAATATAGAGTGAAAAGTCCTGACAATATTGTGATGTCTCTATCCACTATGTGCTTGTATGTAAAGGAAACAGTACTGTTTGGCAATACATACAATGTGGTCAGGCAGCACAGTGGCCTGGTGGTTAGCACTGATACCTCACAGCAAGAAGGTTCTTCTATAATTGTAATATTATTGGTGTTATGCCAATGTAATTTTTACATGAAATTACACTAATAATTGCACATCCAATGCCATAAAACTGTCAGAGAAATTGTGATAAAAAAATGAAAAGTACAAAAGAAAAAAACAGTTGAACGCTAATAATGATTATGCCTGCAACAATATTGAAGAGTTTTGTACAAGAGACGTATTGCCTTCCATACACTGATAACCATTAATCACAGGACAAAGTCTGCAACTGATTCCAGGGTCCCAAAAGCGCCCACGTTCACCCCACACAATTTTTGTCTCCATAATGTAATTAATCACTAATGAATTACACATAGTACACTATAGTATATTAATGTACAATATAGAATGTATAGGTAGGTTAGTAAAGGTGGTACCATGAATTTCTGTCTTTGTCTTTTAAGAGATTAATGAAACCTTACCTCTTAGGCTTGTCAATTGGGGGAGCTTGGTAACATATTATCATTTGCTTGATAATGTCTGTTTAGGGAAATAAAATAAATAAAAATATTACATAAAAATTCACAAACATGCAGCGAGTATTAGCCTACGGGGTATGACTGTGATGAGAATATAGACATATTGTATATCGGTGATGTTTTTTTAAACGTATGCTGCAGTCAGACATACGGGTATGGTTAGAACTGCAAAATCTGCTTTTTATAATAAATCATTCACATGGAGTTTTTCTTTTGTAAGCATTGAGGAAAATGAAAAGGGCATATCCTTAACTGGCGACTGTAAAGGACACCATTAGGCTGATATTATTTTCGTAAAAGCCTTGGCAGTGGCAGTGCAGTCATACACTGTGGATGACTCAAAGAAGAAGAAGAAGAAGAAGAAGAACAAGAAATGACGGAAGAGGGCGGAGCTATCGCTGCCATATTTCCACCAATAGTGGGCTTGCTTGGTACAAAATGAAAATGGCGGCTCTCTGCAGTGAGTTTGGGGATCTGGTACAAATCAAGAAACAGTTAATATCGGTGATATCGCTTTGTAAAGAAAGGGGGCTTTTACACAGCGCGAAGTGGTGAGACCGACAGTGGATAACGTGTCATTAACTGCATGTCTTGTTGCTTCTGTTCCCTGATTAACTGACATCTGTGAAGCGCCAAGTTACCTGTGTGTTAGCTACGTTAGCACTGCTAATGACAAGTTTCATTTTAATACATCATATATCGTTAGCTAGCTGTTTACGTAGCATGTTAAATGTATAATAAGTTATGTTGCAAGACTGTCGATAACGTCGCCGCCAGTATAGGCTTAAACATAACCATTTCAAGGTTTATTTTTAGTAGCTTTGTGAAATTATTTGTAACAATGGTGTTATTCCTTATGCATTACTGGGCTCACTTTGTTGCTCTTGTTCATACTCTTGAGACTTCGGTTTGTTACAGTTGGGATTGCATTTGTGTATTAATAGTGCCCCAGTAATAATACGTTACCATATGAAACCATACATGCACATAAGCATCTAAGTGTAATGCAGCCATTTTTAATAAACCATGCACTAACTAACGCGGTTCTTCCAAGTAAACAGAAACTAGACAAAACTGGACGCCATTTCCGTTCTGTTTGCTTAAAGAATGAAAAAATAACCTAACTAGTCTCTACACAGAACTCTTAAGCCTCAGTAATATCACATGATTCCTGTAATTTCATTTTAGGGCTTCTGAATTGGCATTTGCTTTGGACCCTCTTCCCAAGGATGAATTACCCCCATCAGTACCATTTACAGAGGTTGTATGTTGTTGTTTTATAAGTTGAATGATGTTTACAGTTATTGTGTTTTTAATTGCTGCAATATCACTTCATCATCACCTTGAGAAATGTATATATATTTTTTTCCTTACAAATAGACCCCAGTGGTTTCTACTGAAATTTTTGAATCAGCTGCGACTAATTTCTGTAATTTCTATTTTTTCTGAGAAAATAAAAATAGTCACAAAACTGACTGAAAATAGCTAGCAAGTATTTTACTGTAGCAGAAGGACATCATATTTGGCATCTATTTAAAATAACCTGTGATGTTACTTATAATGAAAGAATAAGTCACTCAGTGGAATGATCATGTATGTTTAGTCATTTTGACGATATCTCGATATTAGTGGTCTATGGCACAGATGAATGAGCGTCAAGATTTGGCTACAATTTTGACTTGCATTAATATTTGATTTTTAATTTATTTCTTGATATTACAGAGAATATGATAAATTATACATTTGACCATTAATAAATGATAGATGTCACAAGCAAGTAGTTAAAGATAATAAATACATCATAGAGAAGTTGCAAGGCAGTCATTGTTGCATATATAGTGCCCTCTACTGGCAGAATTTGAATGTAGAAAGGGAAATGGATGGTAATCATCTGTAGCTAATACAGTTGCTACAGTGAAAACCGTTTTGTGATTTTCAGTGAGAGGAATCTTTTCCCCGCGATGGGAATAATTTGATAAAAACTAATTACTTTTGCATTTTCTGACCCAAACACAGGAAGATGCACAAGACCTGGATGCACTTACACTGGCCAAATCATACTTTGACCTGAAAGAATACGATCGTGCTGCCTACTTTCTGAAAGGTTGCTGCAGTCAGAAGGCTTATTTCCTCTATATGTATTCCCGCTATCTGGTAAGGTTCTGTAGATATCGAGCTCATCCACATCCTTTGATCCTTCATCTAATTTCACAACAAGACAGCTTTTGCTTTGATTGCTGTACGTGTGAAACGTTTTGATAAGTATTCTTCTCCATCTTCAGTCAGGGGAGAAAAAGAAAGACGATGAGACTGTGGACAGCCTGGGTGAATACTTGTCTGTTTCAACTAATAAAAGATAACTCAGAGTTCTGCTCTGCTTTTTCGCTGAACTTTTTGTATTTTTATGTGTGTGTTCAGGTCCTTTGGAGAAGGGTCAGGTGCGCAATGAAGCTCTGCGAGAACTAAGGGTTGAGCTCAGTAAGAAGCACAATGCAGGAGAGTTGGACGGCTTTACCCTCTATCTGTAGGATTTTCTTCCTAAGTGTACACACTTTTCAGACATTGTGCAGAGGAATATGATGGATTGCCCTTGAACTGTATGAACTGTACCTTATTTATGTGTTTAAATACTCAGGTATGGAGTGGTTCTTCGAAAGCTGGATCTTCTGAAGGAGGCAGTGGAAGTGTTTGTTGAAGCAGTTCATGCACTTCCTCTTCACTGGGGAGCATGGCTGGAGCTTAGTAACCTTGTCACCAATATTGAAATGGTAACAACCAATGAAACTGTAGAAATTCATTTATCCATGTCCACATTAACCATTTAAACCCATAAATCAATCCTGAAAAAGCTGATTTTAAACTTTGTGTCAAAAGTATTCTTTATATTTTCAAACAGAATTAAGACTGTCCTAATGTTCACCAGTTTTTGAAGCTCAATCCTCCTGACCTATTTCTATCTCATCTGTTCTATTTTTCCTCAGCTGAAGTCACTGTCTCTGCCAGACTGCTGGATTAAAGACTTCTTCATGGCCCACATGTACACAGAGCTGCAGATGATTAAAGAAGCGTTGCAGAAATACCAGAACCTAATGGATGCTGGTTTTTCCAAAAGCACCTACATCATCTCACAGATCGCTGTGGCCTACCACAACATCAGAGGTTTATTTTTTTTATTTCCAGTAAGAATTTAAAATGTCAGTGTGAGCAGGATAAGTCTTTACAGCAATTTGTCTCTATTTCTTCCAGATATTGACCGAGCTTTGGCTCTGTTCAATGAGTTGAGGGAGCAGGATCCGTATCGAATCGACAACATGGACACATTCTCTAACCTGCTATATGTCAAAGTAAGTTTTTCATTCATAAAGTTATTGGATATGATTCAGTTGGTATGAAGTGGTTTGCAAGAAGACAATGTTTGAATTATCTCCAGAGTCCATTGGTTTGCAGAGGATCGAAGTTGGGGGGAAAAAAACTCATATCTGTATATAACAGATACATTTTTTGTAAAACCAATAAAATATGTCAGCACTGAATGACTGACGGTTGCATGCTTCCACAGAGCATGAAACCAGAGTTAAGCTACTTGGCCCACAACCTGGTGGAGATTGACAAGTACAGAGTGGAGACATGCTGCGTTATCGGTAAGCATTGACTTAATTGGGTCAAATCTTGGCAGCAGTTTTTAAGATGAAGGGCCATTAGCTGAGAAACTATGTTATGAGTTAAGAAATCAATTGTTTATCATTTGAAATCTAATCTATAATATTTATTTATTTCTGTTATTCTCTTTATGGACATATTGTGAACATAAACCAATATTTTCTACACAAGTGTTACCCAAGTCATTTGTCTCACCCACAGGTAACTATTACAGCTTGCGCTCTCAGCATGAGAAAGCAGCTCTCTACTTCCAGCGGGCCCTTAAACTGAACCCCCGCTGCCTCGGTGCCTGGACCCTCATGGGCCATGAGTACATGGAAATGAAGAACACCTCGGCTGCCATTCAGGCCTACAGGTCAGACTTGATATCCCACTGTGTTGCTCAAAATATGAATGACAGATTTTATTCATTACAAAACATTTCACACAAGTGTGGAGTTTCATATCAGCACTGTTGTTGTTCCCGATGTTTTTCTATCAGACATGCCATTGAAGTGAACAAGCGTGACTACCGTGCCTGGTATGGTCTGGGTCAGACCTATGAAATCCTCAAGATGCCATTTTATTGTTTGTACTACTATCGGAAGGCTCACCAGCTCAGGTATGGATTTCAACTAAATAAAAGACATCTTGTGTTTTAAAGAATGAAAACTATTTTAAACAAAATCTGTTAAAATACATAATAAAAAATATGTCACGGTTTCATTTTCTTTTCTAGACCTAATGACTCCCGCATGTTGGTTGCACTGGGTGAAAGCTATGAAAAACTGTCTCAGCAATTCGAAGCCAAGAAGGTACACATATTCCAGCTTTGAGTGACTCACAGTTTGTGCAATAAATTCACTGTCTTTGTTTTACAATCATGACATAATCTATTTTTGTTCAGTGTTACTGGAGGGCATACTCTGTCGGAGATGTAGAAAAAATGGCTCTACTCAAACTGGCAAAGTAAGTTATTATCACCCTATCCTGACTCTGAGATGAACAGAGGAAGTACACCAATGAACAGATTTTATGTTTTGCTTTGATGTTTTGACTGAAGCTGTGATCTGCTTTTTTTTTTTTCACCAAAAAAGCTAAAAGTGAAATGTTTTTCTTTGACAGGCTCCATGAACAGCTGAATGAGTGTGATGATGCTGCCCAGTGTTACATGCTGTACATCCAAGACATTTTCTCCTGTGGGGTAAGGATTTTAACACACTACACACCTGTCCTCGGTGTACTGTGTTATATTTTTAACTGACTGAACTTCACATTTGAATTGGAAAGCTGTAAGCCAGATTTTCTACTAAAGCCCCGAACACAGAGATTGACTCGTTGCTTAATAGCTGAGTTAGTCACTAGTGGATGGCTGTGGTCTCCCATGAACCTTCATGCATATTTCCCAGACCAAATAACAAAAAACAGGACAAAAAATTGTTGCTATTGTATGGATGGAGCTTCATCTTCTTGCCGCCTGTTTGAAAAGAAACACTGCAGCTCCATCTGGATTTACCCAACTTTCTTAGCCTGCCATCAGCGTGGTGAATTTAGTAGGAACCATAGCTGCGAATGAGGTTTCCTCATGCTAAATGTTTGGGGAACTCAAACTTGCTGCCAAGCTACCTCCTCTTGCCTAAGGTTTGTTTGCCCATCAGCCATAACTTAATGAATCTCAAAATGTTATGTCACCTCACGGGGGCTAGTTCATTCCTGTGTGTTCAGCCCATAGAGTGCGTATTAAATATTTTATAAAGTCTATGGTTCACCCATTGAAGGGGGTCGAGGCTGTTTTAGACTGGGTTAATTATAATCATTCAGTCGATGTAATTTCAACTTTGTAACAATTGAATGGAAGACATTTTTAACAATCTTGTCCTGCCAGGAACAACTGGAGCATGCTGAGGTGAGCACAGCCCTGCGCTACTTGGGTCAGTACTACTTCAAGAACAAGCTCTACGATGAGGCGTCCCTCTGTGCCCAGCGCTGTTGTGACTATAATGACGTAAGCGGTTTTCCTCCATAATCTGAGCACCCTGTTCTAGTTACTGCAGCAACACTAACTTATGTTGGTCACTCTGTAGGCACGCGAAGAGGGGAAGGCTTTGCTGAGGCAGATCTCACAGGTCAGAGATCCCATTGAGACACCATCAGCGGATATGTTCACTCCGCTCTCGAACAACAACACTCCGGTCCGGAGGGTGTCTCCTCTGAACCTCATCTCCTTTACACCCTGATAAATAAGGTTTTTCTAAGTACTGATGCTGTATACATGTAAATAGTTTGAATAAAGCATACATGCTATGCAACATTTCTTTGTATTTTATGATGTAGTGCAGTTTAAAAAGTGACTATACTCAAACTACTACAAACATATTGAATAGATTTTATTGTGAAAAAAGTAATAAAAACAAAAGCATTGTTGAGAAGTTGCATAGGCTGATTACACAAAGAAAACACACACGCACTACTATAACCTTGTAGTCATTCAGCCACTGAATAGGTTTTTAAGTTTTTGGATAACTATTTTTGGCATGACCATGACTTAACTGCACTGCAAAAAAGTGCATACATAAAAATAAAGTGATCAGCGATTGTAACTGTTTTGCATAATATCACAAACTCAGAATACCTCAGTACTTCCCCCTACGAGGGGTGGTTAGAAGGCTGGGAGGAGGAGACTGCTGGTGTGACCGCAAAACCCGCAAGTAAGGAGTATTATTAGCTTCTGCAGCAGCAGCAGCCATGTTTTTACGTGTAGGGGTACGTGCCGGGAACAGAGACTGGAAAAACTTCTGTTTTTGCGGAGGCTGGTTTTCAGAGTCACACAGCGTGTTGGCCCCACAGCCCCTCTTCTTGCAGGAACCGGGTGTGGTGTAGGAAGCGAAACCTGAGGGGGCCACCGGAGGACGGGCGACCTGACTCTGGGCCAGGGTCTCTGCTTTCTGCTTTAAGTCAGCTTTTACCAGCATCATGTTATTCTGGAGCTCCAACAGGATGTGGTCCTAAGAGGAAGTCAGTCGACAGGGTTAGACAAGACCGCAGAAGTGAAGGATAAGGTGGGAGATCAAGTGAAGGGAGAGAATGTGAGGCAAAAAGCCACATGCTCTAGCACAGCAATCACCTGGTGCAGATGTTAGAAGTCTAAATTTAGTTTTGAAGCTGTCTGTGCATCGAGGATTTTAATGAGTTATGGGAGAGAAAAAGTATTTAACATGAGAATTGTACATAGTAGACATTTATTTAAGAAAACCAATCAATAGTGCTTCTCTAAAGTTAGCATCATATTTAGCATCAGTATGAAAAGACATTTGCTGCCAACTGTAAATTAAATCTTATATGTAAAAAGAGAACAGTATTTTCTTGATTTAGTGTTATATTTTACATCTTCAGCAGAGTAAAACTGTTTATATCGAGTTTTTAAGATGCTGAATGTTTTATCATTTCAGAACATGGAGAAATTTCGTCTCAGTTTACAAATGTACATTCTCTACTAGTTTGCGGTGGTTGTACCTGTTTGGCCAATGTTTCTTCTGCATACGTTAGTTTGTGGCGCAGCTTTTGCCCTCCGGTGTTGTGGCAGCAGGCTCTTTCACTAGACTGAAGCTCCGACCCCAGCCTCTGCAAATCCAGGCGCAGTTGACGCAGGTTCTGTTGGAAAAAGACAGAATTTCAGCATTTCTGAGAGTGAGTCTCGCATGCAGTGAAAATGAAAGTGCCTTTTTCCTAGTGTAGCGGTAACTCACCCTTTGACCTTCGTCCAGCTTGCGGTCAACAACACGTGTGAGGTGGCCAGTTGAACTTGGAACTTCTAGCTGCATCTTCAGCTTTGTCAGCTCTGCACAGGCAAGCAGAACCAGACAGTTAGTTACCGTTAACAACAGCATCAACAACAGCATCACTTTAACACAATCAGCACAATCAAACCACCTTGGGACTTGGTAAGCAGCTCAGCACGGCACTGGTCGAGCTCAGCACGCAGCCTGTTGATTTCTGTCTGACTATTGAGGCGCTGAGAACGTCGAGGGCCCTCAGAGTCTCCCACTGGTACCGGCACAGGGTCCACTTCACCTTTCTTCTTTTTTTCTTCAAGGGCAGCGGACAAAGCTTCAATCTCCTGATCACGCTCCTATGACAAAGGATGAAAATTCATGCAACTCAAATTCAAATATGTCTGAGCAGATACAGCATCAACATTAAAAATAAAACTACGTTGTACATGGTCGCTGCTTTTGGGGATGGATCTTATTCAGCCAAATTGTTGATTCTCCAGATAATGTTTGTAGTGAAACCACAGCACTGGAATAGACAATGCTTTAAAGCACCGCAAGCTTTGCTCATCATCAAGTCTGACCTCCAGTTCCTCCTTGTAGTATGTCCTCAGATGTTTCTGCAGGTTAGCTATCTTGTCATCGCATCTTTCTTCCATTATAGCCCGCTCAGCCTCCAAGGACTCTCTATGGAGTAACAAGATATCACAGTTTAGCATCAGTAGTAATCACAAAGTCCAGCATTTTGTTATTTCATGATAAAGCTTAATGTTAAAAAAAAAAATCGTCCTGCTTTCTTTTGATAATGAATGCAAAAACAAATAATACTATGTTCCTCTCAAATTACCATTGCTAAATCACTGCTATCAAGTTCAATCACTGGGATTTGCCAGGTTTTGCATATAAAACGCTGCTAAACGTGCTTTTAATACATGTGCATACCGGCGTGTAGTTTTAAGGCACCTTTTAAACCCAAATCTTTCCTTTCAGAGCACACACACACACTCACCTGAAATCTTGTTGCATGTTCGAGATAACCTCCATCATCTCAGAAACGACTTCCTGTCTCACATTGGCCTCAAGAGCCTCTTTCTCCTCTTGCTGGCGCTGCACCTCTTTCTTCAGGACATCTATGGCCTGCAGCAAAGCCTTAGTAAAGTACAGTCTACTGTTAGTACAACGGACATTTGCTGGTTTCTGGCTTACTTTAAATTGTTCTAAACAGTGCTTTCCACACAAAAAAGGTTATGAAGACTGATAAGAATCTAAAATATTTAGCACTAATACGGGAGGCATAGGACGTTACCTCCGTATTCAGCGTGGTGATATCTCCATCTTCAACATCGCTTTCGTCCTCTTCCTCTTCCATCACTGTGCTTTCAACACCGTAAGCTGCTGGCTCACGAAGTAGAGACAGGATGTAGGCCACTCTGGTCTTTGTGGATGGGCCATGGACAAGCTGAAATGAGAGATGGCACATTTTAATTCTCTCTTATCCCTAGATGCAACATTAAACCAGTCACTCTAAAAAGATTAGTTTGATGCACAGCGTTTCTTACTTGGGTAGCAATAGCAGAGAATTTGAGGGCCTGGAGGGTCTCATCGTAGATGGATGCACATGGATTGATGTTGACCACCATGCTGGATGTTCCTAGCCCACAGAAAAAACCCTGCAGGACTCGGGTCAGTTTGCTGTTCCTAAAGGGCACCACCTGAGGGGGTCGTGACCTGTGGGTTTATTAGAGAAATCGCTTAAATATATTTTAAGCAAACAACTTAGCACTTACATCTTAATGACATTCTGCACCAGTAAACTTGGTTTTGATATGGAACAATATTGTAATTATTGCACAAGAAGAATTAAAACTCAGTTTTAAAACATACTTGTTCTGGTTGTGCCTCAGGGCAGCGATACAACGTCCCAGTGTTAAGAGGGAGGTGTTGATGTTACTGGCCTCCTTCATCCTTTCACCATTGCGCTGATCTTTACAGCGTTCAGACCCAGCCAAATCACACACAGTCAGTCTACAAAGGAGACAAGAGGAGCCATGTTACCATTTATACGAACACAAGTCAACGGAAAACTAAATAGAATTGATACTTAGACAAGGTAACCGTAATTGAACTTACTCACTGACGTGCATGGCCTGTCCTAAATGTGCCTCTGGGTGGATGTGCACAACACGGACAGAGAAGATGCTGTGGCTAAGGTGAGAATTTTAAAATCAGAGATGCAGTAAGTCAAACAAATCTGTCAAGCTAAATAAAAATGTAGAGAAGCAAAGGTTTGACATGCTCCTACCTGCGGCTTGAGTTTTGGTTGAGATGAGTGCTGGCAAAGCTCTGGTTGCGATGTCCAGCTCTCAGAATTCTCCAGGCTTCTTCAGCGCTGTGGACCTGGATCCAGGTGAGGTCTGATACAGCAAGAAGAAGGAGCTACAAAATTAGGTTACTGCAGTATGAGTAGCAGCAACAACAACAAAAGGCTTATGAGCCATTCTACAGTGGCGTTGCCTGTCAGCCAAGCCATCAAATGTAGTATAGACATCATTCCTGTGAAACAATCATCATTATTACCTTTCACATAGGCGTTGCCCTGCTTGTCATCACTAAGCCGCAGTGTCACTCTTTTTCGGGGCAGCTGGGAGGGTGAAGTATCCAGTAAGTCATACAGGAACTCATTGTAGATCTCGTAGAAGGACACCCAGATGGAAAACTGCACCCCTTCCTCTAGGTCGTCCCCTCCACTGTGTGAAAGGCTGTCAGGCTCCAGACAAACACTATCAGTGTCTGCAGAGAGATGGAATAAAAATCAGTGTAAGATGCGTTTTTCCTTTAATGCATATAATAAAAGCTTGCCCCTAAACTCAATATATCGCTGTCCCCATCACCTTCAAGCTGGGTGGCAATGTTACTTGTAGAAGAGAGTCCTCCAACTCCACTGTCCCAGACTGTAGTGGTACCACCTCGACGTGAAGACTGATTTTCATCCTGCAACATAGAAGAGGAGTTCATCAGTTGTCAGCTGTCGCGCTGTCATTTAGTGCATTGTTATAAAACATTAATTCACATAAATTAAGCCAACTATGAAAACGTGTGTAAGAAATTGAAAAGCAGGAAGCATTGCCATCCAAGAAGCGGATACAGTATCTAGTTGGGATCAGTCAATATTTGCTCACCTCATTTGGAATAGGGCTAAAACGACGAGTATATAGACATCATAGAACAATGGATCTGTGCAATATAACTTACTAAATTACTAAAGTCTTGTCTAACCCTGTTGACTGACTGTACCCAGGTGCATTATATGGCTCCCTGAGTTACTCTTTGGCTTACACTGAGAAGAATGAATTCTTGTCTATGTTTGAGTTCAGGATAACTTTTGAAGAATGGCACTCAAAGGACCAGGAATATAGGATTGAAATATACGTAAGTATATCCATATACAGTACATTTAACATTCCTAATGTCCTAGACATTACACCATGTCTAGGACACATTGTGGTAACAACGAAAATGCATTTTTCATTTCAGACCATCACATATTTTTACCTCTTTTAGCAGAGAGTTTCTGCGGATTTCTTCCACTCTGACTTCACTGGGTTCAAGCTTCCTCACATCCCGATACAAGACAGGCTTCAGGTCCATTGCACCATAGAGACGACCCTGCAGCTTCCTGAACAGAGACCCCAAAGCCCGGGGCAAGAGGCCAGCCTCTCGACCGCAGCCTGCAGTTCAAAGAATTGGATATGTAAGATTTATGTTATTAACATGACTACATAAAATAAATGAAATAAACATTAATTAAAAGGTCAGCATCTACAACACACCCACTTTGCAAAGCTGCACATAAACTTTACAGTGAAATCATGCGTCCCAGGAATATTAATAAGAGGAAAATCTCACCCTGAATGGTGTACGTCTTTCCAGAATTGGTGACACCATAAGTGTAGAGGAGTCGGTTATTTCCTTGAAGCACATCTTTTACCATGTTCTTCATTGTGTTCTCATAAAACTGTTGTTGTGTTGTCTCTGGACCAAAAATCTATGAAAGAGAGCAATGATGGGTAAAAATTAGAAATATTCTTAAGGATCCCTTTGGATCTGGCAATCTTGAAATTTATTTATTATTATTTATTTATTTATGGGGGAGTTGTGGAGTAGTGGTTAGAGGCGCAGCTTGGGACCGGGGGGTCCCAGGCTCAACCCCCACTATGTCCATGACTGGATGGGTCAAATGCAGAGAAATAATTTCCCCTTGTGGGATCAATACAGTATAAATTTTTTTTTTTTTTTTTTAATTTCCCTTTAGCCCATATTTACCAGCAGTATTGCCAGTGCTTGTGAGAAACTATTTGTTTATTTACCTCTACCCAGGTCACCCTGTGACCAGTACCAGACCAAACCAAACCAATCTGGTTTGCAAGTTGGCAACTATTTCTACGTACAAGCAAATAAGGTAAACAAAATGACTATCCTACCTGTGAGAAACTGAATTTGTGAGTGCTCTGCGTAATGCCCCTCTCTGCTGTCCTCATGTTCTGAGAGTCCTTTGGAGCTTGGAGCAGCAGGGTCTCTTCATCTTGGATAGTCACGCAGCCCTAAAACAGAAGTGAACCTTAAGCACAGAGCGCAGGTGTACTGAAAGTAATAAATCTACAT